>JAUUDZ010116400.1:0-19352 GCA_032361705.1 Panulirus versicolor
AAATAAAAGAATAAAACCTGAGGGAGAGAATGTTATCTCGGAGAGCAAAAATAGGTATGTTTGAAGGAATATTAGTTCCAGCAATATTATATAGTTGTGAGGCATGGGCTATAGATAGGGTAGTACGGAGGAGGGTGGATGTGATGGAAATGAAACATTTGAGGACAATATGTTGTGTGAGGTGGTTTGATCAAGTAAGTAATGAAAGGGTGGTAATAAAGAGAGTGTGGCTGAGAGAGCAGAAAAGGGTGTGTTGAAATGAGTTGGACATATTGAGAGAATGAGTGAGGAAAGATTGACAAAGATCATATATGTGTCGGAGGTGGAGGGAACAAGGAGAAGTGGGAGACCAAATTGGTGGTGGAAGGATGGATTGAAAAATGAATGTGGAGAAGGATTAAAGGTCTGTGCAGAATAGAGTGAACTGAACGATGTGGTACACCCGGGTTGACATGTTGTCAGTGGACTGAAACAGGGCATAGGAAAGGTCTGTGGGGCATGGATGTAGATAGGGAGTTGTGGTTTCAGTGCATTACACATGACAGCTAGAGACTGAGTGTGAGCAGATGTGGTCTTTTTTGTCTTTGCTGTGCATATATGTATGTGTATCCACATGTGTGTGTATATGAGTGGATGAGTCTTTCTTCATCTGTTCCTTGGCAGTACCTCACTGACACAGAAAAGTGACCAAGTATAATATATTTATTATTATACTTGACTGCTGTTTCCCTTGTCAGTGAGGTAGTGCCAAGAAACAGGTGAAGAATGGCCCATTCACTCTGGTTTACCCCAGATGCTTCACATGCCCTGGTTCAGTCCATTGACAGCACATCGGCCCTGGTATACCACATCGTTCCAATTCTCTCTATTTCTTGCATGCCTCTCACCCTCCTGTATGTTCAGGCCCCAATTGCTCAAAATCTTTTACACTTCATCCTTCCCCCTCCAATTTGGTTTCCTTGTTCCATTCACCTCTGACACATATATCCTCTTTGTCAATCTTTCCTCACATGTTCAGGCCCAGTAGCTCAAAATCATTTTCACTCCATCCTTGATTGCTGTTTCCCATGTTAGTGGGGTATCACCGGGGACAAATGAATGAAGTAGACACAATGGGGCCCATGGCAGTTATATTGGTGCAAATCATGCTACTCACCTAAAATAGTGTTAGTGTCTGCCAATGAAGTTGGCACCCTTTAGCAAGTAGTGACAACTACATGACATTCTGGCATGCCACATGAGCCTGCCTTAGTAGCAGTTTATCTGTCTTAGGAGTTAGGAATGCTTTGCTGCACTCCCTACTTATGCCCTGGCTTTTCCCTTTTCATACCTCTACCATCTCCTACAGTTGGAAATACTTACCATATAAGTAATGAAATAGCTTGTATAATTGCACCTAACAAGGGAAATGAGCCATTTAACAAAATTTTTTATATTACCATTGTGAGTTTGAGATCAGTATAATGATGGATGAAGAAATTTAATGATAGTAGCAGTACCACTACATCAACATATGAAATTCCCTGGGAAGTCCAGAAAGATCTCTCCATACACTCTGAACATTTATAAGCATCCAGTGGATGCAGATCCATGCTTGAGTGCAAGATAATTAAAAGGAGAACCTAGACTGTTCAGTGATGTGTTGTAAAGACGCATCATGCGGGAATGGAAGAAAATATTTATATTTGTTATGTAATGATTTTCTGTCTATTCAGAAAAATTTGGATATAATGGTCAGTAGAGATGGAAGTGCTACTTAACGCTCGAACACTAGTAATCACATTTGGTACAAAACATTCAACTTATACTCTGTAAATTATATTGTGAATTACATTATTATATTTTTTACTTTCTATTTATCTTCAGTGCTTTCTTACTAGATGTATAAACTTACAATTATTTATGAAGAAAATGGATGGTAAATGGAAAAACTACTTGGTAAACCCTTTCCCTGGTCCCTGTGATGGTGAGAGAGAGGAATCCAGAGTCCCACCTGTCAGACGTGATTGCACCAGGTTGATCTGGGTGGGCATGTTCATTGGGGAGTTTTACTCTTCTTAAAATATTGGGTTAATTCAGGTGGTTATGATAAGTTGAAAATCATATTAAGATCATGAATAATCATGACACCAGTGTATAGATACGTAAGAAAATAATTGAAGTGTTGCATAGGGGTTTGAGAGGTGCTAGATGATTAGTTTTATCTAGCTAATGAAAATGCTTATTGCTGGAAGAAAGTACACTTCTTAAGGGTTTTTTCATATGTGGCTAAGGCTGACCAGTCTGGTATGTAGATAGTAATTTAAGTAATGATCTTGCATCTTATTTTATACTTTAGGAGTGAATCATTCCAAAACTGTGTAATGAACAGTTTTTCCCATTAGTGGAATATATCTGTTATGGTGCCATAATGGTTAATTTGTCAAGGTATATTTTGAAATTTTTCATCCAGAACCTTGTGCCCATAAAGTATGCAGTTGTATTTCAAGAGCCACTTCCCTTATAACTTAAGTACACTAAACTGATTATTGTGATATAATTTGTTAGATTCAGTTGCAGTGTAATGAAATGTATTCTTTAGTAGTGTATAGTTTATTACATCTTAATTTGTGTGGTAATGGATCTTAATTTAGACTTTTGTGAGTAATGTACCTTTCTGGCATCATCTTCATTAAATAAGTGCACAAGTGGCTGTATATACTGTTGTGTAGTTTGCACATAAGTAATCCTAAGTAAGAATTACATTACATATTTATGATATGGTTTATTGGCTAAACAATATTAGTTACATGCTGTAAACTCCCCATTCTAACAGACTTCATCGTATTGTAATTCAGCTTCTAACAGCCCTTCAGACCCCTTTGGATTAAGTTTGGGGTGTTATGGTAAAATGTAAAAGTCTGTTGCATCAGAAATTAATCTGGTAAGTTAAGGACCCATCGGACTAAGTTTGGGATATAACAGAATATTATGTTAGTTTCCACTCCCAGTCTGGAATACTAGGCACCAAGAGAACACTTGATAGCCTGTTGTGCATCACATCAGTGTATTTTTTCATTATTTTATTAATATGTGATGTTCTTTCTGCAAATATACACAGTTTTACACTAATTTACATTAGTGTAATGGTGCAATGATATCTTTTGTGCCTTTACACCGACTGAGATAATGTCTGTAGAATTTTCAAAACAAATCAAGACATAGCTTTGTCATTACTTGCCAGTCTGAGATATGCACCCATTTGATCAGCACAAAACCAACTCTGCCCAACTTCCCATGAATTTGCAGTGTTTTATGGTACACAGGCCTGTCTGTTTTTTTTAGTAAATTATGACAGATAAGAGGGCTTTCAGTGTTGCACATGCAAAGAGGTTCAGGTAACACCTCAGTATTGCTGAAAAACCGAAAATGCTTGAGCATCATGGGCATGGGGAGATTAGTTTGTGCCTTATGCAAACCTCATTTATGATGTTAGCAAATCAGGTGACTTCAGTTGACACTGGAGCTACTTCTTTTTGATTAAGAGTAACCTGTTTGACTCGATTAACATCTCCAGCCTCAAAGGATTAAGGTTGGTTCCCATTACACTCATTGATATTTCATTTATTAATGGTCTCTAAAAGATTTAGGTGGTATCTGTATTTGGCTTCTAACTGACAAGTTTTCCCCCAAATCATTCCGTTAGAATAAGGTTTTACTATATGATGATATATGTTACATATATGTGTTGTTTCTTCTGATGTGTTCATAATATCCCATGTGAGTTTGGTACCGTAAGGAACATGATAGGGCCATAGAGGCAGAAATCCTCGCACAGCTCCCTCATCTGTTCCTATTATAGAAACTAACACAGAATGAGAGGATTTCAAGCCTCGTACTCAGCAAGGTAGTGCCAGGAAATAATATCCTGGGAATAGGGGAGAAAGAAGACTGCCCACATATTCCCTGCATGTCATAGAAGGTGACTAAAGAGGGTGGGAGTGGGGTCGGGAAGTTCTCCCACCTTTTGCCTTCTTAAAGAAGGAACAGAGAAGGGGGCCAAGTGAGGATTTTCCCTGTAAAGCTCAGGCATCTATTCTTGAAGCTACCTTGCTGGGCCAAGTGAGAATTTTCCCTTTAAGGTTCAGCCATCTGTTCTTGACACTTCCTTGCTAATGTGGGAAATGGTGAATATGTATGGAGAAAAAAGTAAATATGTGTATGTACCTGGGGTAGGGGAGAAAGAATTGTCTCTGTATTCCCTGCATGTCGTAGAAAGTAACTAAGGGGTACTGGAGTGGAGGGCTGGAAACCCTCCCCTTCTTGTATTTGAATTTCTAAAAGATGGAACAAAAGGAGCCAAGCAGACAGTGTTCTTCGTCTTCAGAGGCTCAGGCTGGGATGTCTTAAATGTGTGTGGACATAACCAAGATGAGATGAGAGAAGAGATAGGTAGTATATTTGAGGAAGGAAACCTGAATGTTCTGGCTGTAAGTGAAACAAAGTTCAAGGGTAAAGGGAAAGAATTGTTTGGAAATGTGTTAGGTGTAAAGTTAGGTTGGTGAGAGGGCAAGAGCTAAGGAAGGGATAGCACTACTTCTGAAGTGGTTGTATGAGTATGAAAGAGTCTAAGAGAGTGAATTTTAGTCTGATTTGGATAGGAATGAAAGTGGAAGGCAAAAAACAGGTGATTATTAGTGTTTATGCTTCTGGTCATGAAAAGAAATCATAAGAGCGAAGTGTTTTGGGAGCAGCTGAGTGAGTGTCTGCAATTTTGATGCAAGAGACCGGTTATTAGTGACGGGTGATTTGAATGCGTAGCTGGGTATTGTGGTAGTGAAGGGTATAATTGGGGACATGGGGTTTTCAGTATTATGAATGGAAATGGTGAAAAGCTTGTATGCTTTATAAAGATTTACAGACACAGGTATACTTATGCAAGTAGGAAGGATGGTCAGAGGACATTTTTGGATTGCATATTAATTGACGCATGCAAAAGAGACTTTTGGATGTGAAGATGCAGAGAGGGGCAGCTCGTGGTATGTCTGATCACGATATTTTGGAAGCAAGGATGAAGATTTGTGGAGATTTAAGAAAAGAGGAAACAGTGTTTGCAAGAAGAGATCAGTAAAAGTAAATTTTCTTGGAAAAGAGACTTGTGTTAAGAAATCCATGGAGTGATTAAGTGCTGAATCTTAAAAGGTAAGAGTAAATGAAACAAGAGGAGTGAGTGAGGAATGGTACATATTTTGGGAAGCAGTACTAGCATGTGTGAAAGATGCATGTGGCATGTGAAAGATGGGAATGAGTTATGGGATGAAGAAGCAAAGTTGCAAGGGAAAAAGAAAAGGGAGGTGTTTGTGTGATACTTATAGGGAAGGAGTGCAAATGATTGGGTACTGCATAAGAGAAAGCAGCAGGAGGTCAAGAGGAAAGTGCAAGGTTGAAAAAGAGGGCAAGTAAGAGTTGGGGTGTGAGTATTAAAAAACCTTAGGGAGAATAATATATTTTGTACAGTGGCTATTAATGTATGAAAAAATAAGAGAACAAATAGGAATATTGGTAAAGGGGGAAGGGGTAATTGGTAATGATGAAGAGATTGACTGAGTATTTTGAAAGACCTGAAAATGTTGGATAATAGGATGGAAGATATAGGGTTTTTGGGTCAGGGTCAGAGTGAGAGAGTCAGAGAGAGTGGTATGAAGAGAGAAGAGGTAGTGAAAGCTTTAAGAAAAATGAAATGTGGCAAGGCAGTTGGAGTGGATGTACTACAGTTGAATTCAGGAAAGATGGTGACTGTGCTTTTGATTGGTTAATTAGGATTTCCAGTGTATGTATGTGTCATGATGGGGTGCCTGAGGATTGGCAGAATGCATGTATAGTGCCACTGTGTAAAGGCAAGGGAGATAAAGGTGTGTGTTCAGACTACAGAAGTACAAGTCTGTTGAGTGCACTTGTTAAGTTCTTTGGGAGGGTTGTGTGAATGAGAGGGTGAAGATATGTACAGAGCATCAGAATTGGGTGAAGTGTGATGTCAGAAGTGGCAGAAAATGTGTGGATCAGGTGTTTGCTTTGAAGAATGTGTGTGAGAAATACAGAAACAGATGGATTATTTATGTAGCAGTTATGGATCCAGAGAAAGCACATATAATTGTTAGAGATGCCTTGTGAAAGGTCTTAAGTATATATGTGGTGGAAGGAAAGCTGCTAATAGAAGTGAGAAGTTTTTATTGAGGATGTAAGGTATATGTGCAAGTAGAAAGAGAGGAGATTGAATGGTTCCATGTGAAGTTTGGTTTGTGGCAGGGGTGTGTGATATTACCATGGTTGTTTAATTTGTTAATGGATGAGATAGTGAAGGAGGTAAACACGAGAATCTTGGAGAGGGGCAAGTATGCAGTCTGTAAGGAATGAGATGGCCTGGGAATTTACTTTTAAGTAGTGGTCATCATGAAATGATTTTGTCCAAGGAAATAGAGGTGACATGAGCTGATATGCTAATTTTTAACTCAGTTTGAATATCATTATTAGCTTACAGGTTTTTTTCCATCAAAAGGAAGGTATGGGAAAAAATTCTGCTCTTCGTTGTCCCATTTAACCAACAACCCCCATTATAAGTGGAAATCCATCCACCAGAAAGTTGTGCATACACAGTGACCCTGCAGGAAATATGATGATCTTTGGATATCTTAAGGTATTAGGAGGAAAGCGAAGAAATAAGTGACTTACAAGGTGAATTTAGAACTATGGAAGGACAAAGGCTTGTGTGAGAGGAATCCCAACTGAAGTAACACGTATGAAAGAAATCATAACTGTTGAGCCTAATTTTCTCTTTGTGTAATCCTGGGATAATGGAGGTCTTTGATAACAGATGATGGGCAAAAGCTAGACTTACAAAGAAATAGATCGATGTACTTCCCACATGTACCAGCCGCTTGATGCATTAAGATTTACTTGGTGCTTGAAAGGTGTGGTATTTCTGATTATGTCCATGCTTTACCCTACCAACACTTCATGTTCATGAGATATGTGTGTATGAAGTTAGGAATTGAGTATTCAGGAGTAAGAAAGAAACAAATTCTTCCATTTCCTCCCCATACCAGCCAATCTTCCTTGTCCTGAATATGAAAAGTGTAATTCACACCCCTCCAGGTGCTCATTATAACTGGACCAGGCCAAGACAAAGCTAGTAATGTAACTTTAACTATCAAGCATGTCATTCATACCCCTCCAAGTATGTACTTATAACTTTTTTATGCATTTTCTGTTACTTTTCAGTGCTACTCCATTACTTCATAGAGGACTTTCTTTTTTCTGCAGTGTGTTGTAGAAGTTTTGGACTGTGCTTGTTGTTGAAGAGTTAACTAAAATCTGTGTAAAATTGTTTTATTATAGGCAGACCACCATTACATCCCTGTTATACCATATTAGACAGCCCTCATGAATCTTTATCTCTTCTGTATCCCTTTGATTGTTGTTCATGCAGCTTTTTTAATCTTTTTGTATTAAAATTTGCAGCTCTATAACTCTTTTCCTGCTTGCTTATTTCATTTTACACTGCTGTTACTCTTTTCATGTGTCACAATGAGAGGACACCTAGGAATAAAACCTCTGTACAGGTGTATTTTCTCAACTGTTTCTTTCTTGATGGACTTTGGACCTTACCAATAAGTTCCTTTTTTTGTCCATTGTATTTGTTATGCTCCATTTCTTTAATTTTTTTTGTTATTACAGTATCACATTATACACCTCTTTGTAGAATTTTTCATTTTACTAGTAATGATTAGAAAATTGCAGTCTTCAGTTTGGTGTTGTTTTACGAATGAATGATATGTCATTCCCCGCTTAACTTTAACGAATCAAAATTTGCATTACATATTACAAATTCTGTACCCCTGCATAAAATGTGGAAAATGGTTTATACTATTAAGGTTAAGATACATTATTATGTTATAAGTTAGAAAACAGTGCAGTATTTTACAAATAAGGCACACAGTGCATATTCCTTGCGCTGCATGGTGAGTACCATAATGTAGTTTATGAGTCCAGTTCCCCTTTTATGTATTTGTAGTATTCCTCAAGGAATTTAGTCTCCATGAAGTTCTTGGTTCCTGATGATGTATGTTGTTTGATATATTTTTTTACAGTAATTCTTCATATATTTTTTACACTATTCAGTGAACAGATTAAGAGGCAGATGACTCTGGTGATAGTAAATGCCATTCAGCTACATGGGGCTATAGGGCATGATTAGCCCAGTTAATACTTAGGGCCCCCTCACATACCACGGAATAGAAAAAAAACATAAACAACATGATAGTATAGTGGCTGGCAGGAACCTTTCAAACTCTACAGAATCATACAAATTCACAAACAGTATGGAAATATAGGGACTGGCTGGATCCATATATGGTCAGGTCCCTGGTCCTCGGCTTTGGTGGCCTATGTGTTAATCGAGCAGTGGATGAAGACTATACTGTGCATGCACAAGTATTATAATTAGAATTTTTGTCTTGAAACAAATTAACCGTTATATGACAGGCATGTTCCAGAAATTCCATGAAGAAAAAATTATTTCATTTATAAATGATTGATAAGCATTCAGGATTTACAGAAATAACAAAGTTATTGAATTGTCTGTAGGCTTGTTTCTGTGCTTAAGTGAGTGCCAGGACTGAATGTGAATTTAACACACGAGCACAGTGTTAGTGATATATAATATGAGTATATTTAAAAATGTTATGCCTTTTACACTAAAATTTAATGTGTGGAAGATTATTGGCAAGTGTGGGGAGGATGTTGAAGGATGTTTCTTTCATGATATTGAAAACTACTCTTACTTCATGCACACTTACATTATACTTACAGGTATTTTATACACAAGCCCAGCTGTGATGGTGATAACATTAGTAATTGTAGAAATATTACACCTTTCACTCCATATGTCTGTGAGTAGATCAAGTTGCTGACATGTATGGGAAGGATATTTGTTGTTTTCTTTGGAAATATTATAGCTCTACTTATAATGTTATTAAAGCCCTGCATTATCCCAAGATAACATACAGAGAAAGTTAGACATGGGTGTTACAAACTTCCTTCCATAAGTGTAATTTCACCAAAGATGCCTGCATCTCCTTTTATATAATCTTGTAGAAATTACTCTCAAAGTCTCTTATTTCTTCACATGTCTTATATTATTCTTTTTCATGTTCCTCACCAATTGATACATATCATAAGTGTTCCTCCTAATAACTTATGTCATCCAGCAAACTACATATTTTCCACAGGGTCATCTTGTATTCTTAACACAGAAATGGACAGTTGTTTGCTTTTTATGGTGGTTACAAGAATACTAGGGAAAGCAAAATTTTTCCTGAACCTTATTTTAAGTTGAAGGAACCTCTGTAGGCTACTAATGGTCTAATAAGTCAACTAGATGTTTAAACAGAGGCAGGTAAAGTTAGAACATCATTTGATGGCCGCTGTTAACTAAAGAATTTCAATTAGTGTCTGCAATTGTGTAAGGGTTAGATATAATTGTGTAATGAGGAATTATGTAATAGAATTTATTCTAAATTATTTCACTATTATTACTATTTCATTTTTACATATGTTATTAGTGTTTATTAACATTGGAGACATCATAAGGATTTATTTTCATGAGCATAATATGGAGCATCCATGGAATTTATAAGATATTCTTTTTTATGGGTAGTTCAGTCCTGGAGGATATTAATTTCAGATGTACTAAATTAAGAATATCACACAATTTATACTACAACAATTTGCCCATTGCATGAATTATATCATGGAGAAATGTAATTGTTCTATATTGGATATACTTATATCTATATCACTGAAGCCACTTTTGCTTGCAGTAAGTATCTCAAACTTCCACTGAACTGAGAAGAGTTGTGACTTACAAGAAAAAGGCACTGCTTCATAATAAACAAGCCAAAGGTTAATGAATATAACTGGGTTTATTTCCATGTGAAGCATAAGTATATTGTCACTCTTACCATGATGTTGCAGAGAGTAGTTTGTCATGAATTATCTGCTTGTTGCACACTGGTTGCAACAGAGTTATGTAATATAAATTGTATTTCATCTTAACTCTGTAGAAGTAGATAGAAATAATCCATTAATCATCATTGCAAGAATATGGGATATTTATTCTCACTGAACCACTGCTGACATAAATACATAATATTTCCTAGGAACTGTTGATTCAAATGGATGCAGGCAGTAAACTCGTTTAACTGAGTAGGTAAATACTGTTAGTGATTAAAGATAAGGCTAATGCTTATTTGTTTGTGTTTCAGAAAAAAATTTTTGTAGGTGTACAAAGACAGATTTGTTACTCATGCTACAGAGGTCGAGAAAGTTAGGCTCATTGCCCATTTACTAGTGATGAAGGAGAGGTATACAGACCATTTTTCTTGTACACTACTAGTGTTGAAAGACTCAGGCATATAACCTCATCATTATTGATGCTGGAGAGAACTAATTAGTCACATAATAGTGCAGATGACAATCTAATTACCTGTGTACTGGATGTAAATGAAGAAACACTAGCTACCCTTATTCTGGTGCCATAGATCCATAACTTTCTATTTATAAGTTATGCATGGAGACAGTTTCTGTTTATAAATGGTATATATAGAAAACCACTTGCTTGTGGCAGTGTAGGTGAATTAGGTAGTGTTCCAGTTACACATTTGTTGGAAGACATGCATGTTTCCCATTTGCTGTTGTTGCAGAAAGAGATGCTAGTTACCATTTTGAGAATGGGAGAATGAGACATTATTTATAAATGCTCTTGCAGTGCATGGAGGAAACTGATTCACAGTTAATAAATGGTGGCAGGGGACAACTGGATTCTTCATTTATTGATGTAGGAAGTTGTCAGCTTACCCATTTGATAGGGATTCATAAAGATAAACTAATTACATGTAAACTAGTTGTTCTAGAAGGCAGTTGGTTCCTGAATTATGAGTGAAGCTCTCTATAGATAGTGGAGTGAGTGGGTTATGTTTCTAAAAACCTGTCACTGTATAAAATGTTATACAAACAGTTTAACCCCATTACATAAGAGGAATTATGTTCTCTTCTCTAATTTTCCATATCTAACTCCTACATATTGAATATACAGGCATCAACTTAGCATAAAAACTACATACCACAAAAATATGTCTATTGATTTAGACAATATTTAATGAAAACAGAAAATGTGGTGTTGAGGGCTTGAAATGGTGGTGGAGTAAGGGTTATTGTGAGGAAGAAGGAAGGTTACTAGGGTTTATATAACCCCCTAAAGTATCTAATTCAGGAATTTGCAACTGAAGGTTGAGGGGATGAAGTTTCTCTAGCCATTTTAAAGACAAAGGAGATTAAGCTGTGACTTGCCTTTGTCTGTGTCTATAAAGCTCCCTGAGTCTAATTAAAGAACCTGAGGGTAGATTCATGTTTAGGATCCATATCATAGATAATGCCCACAGCCATGTCTAAGATGTTGAACACTTGTGCTAACTAATGAGTCAGCAACCTTAGGTATGCATGCTAAACTTGGCACACAGATTTTTTTATTGCAATGGTAATGATTAAAATCTAAAAATGGTAGCTTTGTATTATTTACAGTTGCCATTCTTATTATTGTTAATGCACTGAGTGTACATAATTGTATAAATTATAACAACCATAATGAATGTACTTTATGATATTGTATGCTACATGTAAAACAAGATGGTAGCTTGTGCTGAGGGTCTTGAGAGTAAAAGTGGCACCCAAATAGCAAGACACTGCCCATCCATATGGTAACTGCTTGGTTATAAAGTGATGTGTGGTAAATGTTTCTGCACTTTCTTCTTGAAGTATTTCTTCCTCCAACTTCATGAGTTTCTCAGTGGTCAGGTCCTCAGAATGTGACTCCAGCAACTCATCTTGCTATCAAGTTACAATTGTTTGCTGGATGTGGGATATTGTCTGCCTGCCCAAAACTTGGGAAACCATGCTCTCACTCAGGCCATACGTTACCCCAAATGCCATTCATTGTCTAGGGTTTAACTTTCCCCCATGGAATAGTGATATTGCCACAGTATCCATGATGTTATAATTGTTCTACCATTCCCTGATCAAAGGTGTAACCTCCCCATATGCACATCAAGAGCTGGAAAAATGTTCTCTTCAGGTAATGTGCTTAATCATCCTTGATCCATAGGCTGAAGCAGGGGAGTGGTGTTTCTTGGGAGGAACTTTTATCCTAACATTTGGATGCATCTCAATCAAGTGTTATGATGCATTGTCAATAAACAATGCTTCCTTAGCTAGAGTTTTACTGGCACAGTATTGCTTTATAGCTGGAAGAAAGAACCAATGAACCACTAATAAAAATTGCTTTGGGTGATCTAGCTTTCTGGTTAGAATACCAAACCACAAGTAATTTAGACTTTACATACTCCTTGCAGAAGTATTTCGTCCTTAATAAATGTCCTGGCTGGTATTCTCTTCCAAAATAAGCAGTTAATCTACATTAAACACTAGTGAAGGTGTGTAACCTCATTCCTCAAAAATTTTCTTCAAATACAAAATTGAACATTTTGCTGCATGTGTAGCAGCATTGGTAGCCTCACCAGTCATGCACAGATTTTATGCAAATTATGATGCTATTTGAATCTCTCAAACCACCTTTACATGTGACAAGAGTTTCCTTCTGAATCATTTCATCTAGTTCATACACATTCTTCTGTCCAGACACTTGGTGTAAACTAACTAACCTGTTAATGGAGTGCCAGAGAAAGAACTAATTATTATATTTATTTTTTTCCAAGAGATGCCACATTTGAGTGAACAAGATTCATGGACTATAACAACAAGTTTCTTGCCTTCATCAGACCTCCTAAGCACCAATAATTTCACATTCAGAGTGATAGCTTTACTAGCCTTACATCCTGTAATCTCCCAGGTACCCTAGTTACTCTATGTGGACGTACTGAAACGACTACACTTACTTTGGAGGAAGGAAATGCAGAGAAAATGTGGTGAGCAGACATTGGCTGTGTGGCTTTGTTTACATGCTGACCACCAGTGTGGAATGCAAATCACAAATTATGTTGTCATAATTTCACCATGAAATGCAAGAAGAGTGAAAACTTTATCTTACAATATTTTGAAATATTATCAAAGGATTAGAGATATGAAAAAGATGAAGTATTTCTTCAAATGTGTCACTTCTTGGGGTTATGGAATGATATACCAATTTATTCCTTAATTCTCAAGTGTGAAATGTGAAACATTTTTTATGCTATGGGTTTTCAATATATGGTGGATAGCTTTAGAGTAATGGGGTTCGTTATCCTCTTACTGATGATGAAGAAACAATGACTGGTTCCCTGCATATGAATACTGTAGGAATACAAACTTCTTTCCAATTTGATAATGGTGTTGGAAGATAGGCTGGTTCTCAATATGTTAGCGGTGCAGGAAGGCAGGCTTTTACTCCTTGCACATGCACTGCAAGAAGATCACTAGTTTAACCCATTTATTATTGGGATAGAACATCTTTGATTATGAATGATTTGAATTTATAATAAATTAGTATATTTGTGTTGAATTTTCTGAAAATATTGTGTACATCGAGTTGAAATAATTACACGCAGCCAGAACTTTTTCATAGACTTTACATTTTTTCTTTTATAATAATGGGATGAATATATGTTGATAGTTTATATGAATATTTCTAAGTTTGGTAATACTGAATCTACCTAGATTTCCACTTTAAGATGATGTATGTTTAAGCTACTCACTGTGCATGTTAGAGCATCATAGAATATGAATCAAGCCCATAGATTCTCTAATGTGGTTTTCACTGGTTGCAAATAATGTACATATGTACAAATAGCATACACTGTATTGTTTTCAGTATTAGTTGTTTATTTGGATTTAAGTATAGCATTTTGAAATATTTGATTCGTGTGGTTAACATTAAAATGTAGAAATTAATTTTGCAGTTATAGCTTATTGTTTCCAATGTGCCATTCTTTGTAAATTTTTGATCCACAAGGGATATGCCCTACGTTTACAGTCTGTTATTTCTAAGTGCAATCCTGGGAATGTGGAGTGTTTGTAGTTTGGATTCAGTGATCCATAGGGAGATCCCTCTCAGAGATGTTGCAGAACGTCAACTTGTTGGAGATGTACATTTCTTTCTTGATCCCTATGACAGTCTGTTCTTAGTCCTTTTACAGAATCAATTTTTCAAGTCAGACCATCAGTGACGCCCTAGCATGAGCTTCTGTCTTGTTTGAGATGTCACTTCCCTTTAAGTGAACTACAGAGTGAGACAAGTGTGTTGTTTTCTAGAAAGCACTACTGTTGTTCTTTCTAATACAGTAAGATTTTACCATGTATTCACCAAAGGTCTAGTTGAAGGATTCAGGAAGCAAACCACCTTACCCTATTTGTTTGAATATATTTGATTTTTGATAGCTCCAAATGTAATTTTAAGCTTTATTACAAATTTCAAGTGAAATGGGTAAGTTTCACTTAACCACATCTGTCCAGAGACTGCCTAAGTGATAACAGAGTTCCACCCTGAACAAGCTCTCACCTCAGAGGACTTTATTCATTTCCTTTCCTTTCACAGTTCCTTTACCAGCGTTTCTCTGGGATTATATTATTCTGTTAAGTTATATGATAGGATTCTGACAGGCACCTTTTCTTTCACCAATATTTGTCACTTCTTTTCTCAAACAGGGCACACACTCACTTCCCATGCTAATAGCCAGAATTCTGTTAAGAAGAAAACAAATTCCTCCCAGAAGGAAAGCTAGTGAGCAACACTTCTTGTAGTTTAATTTTAGAATTTTGCAGGAGTGAGTTAATTTTATGTAATCCTTACATTAAGGGTGGTGCACAGGCAATAGTATATAATGGTATTATACCTAAATATTCCAAAGTTAATGGGGCTTTCTCATTTTCTTTGCTCACTGGCTTGACCTGTAGGAATAACATCTTTTCTTGAGTTCAAAACTTATTTTTAACAGCATGTTTTCTAAACATTGATGAAAGCTAGTAAAAAGAAAGATGTAATGTTCAGTTCATATTCAGTACCATGGTGGAATGCTTTGTTTTAGTACCTCAAAATTAGTTATTCCTTTGCTGTCTGTGGTTACTATATCTGTGTATCTGTCTGTTTATTAATTCAGTTCTTAAATGCATGTTGTGGGTCAGAGTATACAGGCATGCAACTTTTCTAGGAATCAATTGGAAGAATGAGAATCCAAAATTATGGAAGAAAGGGAGCATATTTACAGTACTATTCCACAAACTTAGTTGTGATTGTAGAGGTAGGTTGGTTGTTTGGGCTTTAGGCTTATTAACTATGAGGTTCATAGACTTTTAAAGGACTATTTCTGTACTTATATAAGTTGCTTCTTCCTAATTCCATTTGAATTGAAAAGTTTGCTTTACCAGGATAAAGGTGTGCTTTATGTCCCAACCAACTTTAAATAGCACAGGGGAAAAAAATTTCTTGTTTCTTATTTACTCATATAACACAACATGGTAAGGTACAGCTTTGGCATGCAAGCTCAGTGTGCCTCACCAGTTAATGACTAATTAGTGATAGATTTTGTGGCACTAATTGTTGTGATGATTCCAGATGTTGAACTGTTGTCACTTGGGAAAGTTTACCTATCAGTAAGATATTGGTGGTGGCAGAGAAGAGACAAAGGGATACAAGTCTGGTCTGTCAAGTGTAATTGCTCATTCAGTAACAAATATAGATAATTTACCTTTTTTTTCTTTTAGCTTGTCTTAATATTTTCTGTTAATTGAGACAATGAAGATTTTTCCTTGATTTTTTGATAAACTTATTTTTTAGGACCCTCCTAAATTTTGAGGTGCCATCCTCAATACAAGTATGCAACTCTTCTAAGAATTAATTTTGAGGAATAAAAATAATGTCAACTCAAAATCTTTTTCACTCCATCTTTCCACCTCCAGTTTGGTGTCCTGCTTATCCTTGTTTCCTCCACGTCTAACACATATATCCTCTTTGTGTCATTCTTTCCTCACTCATTTATTCCTTGTGTCCAAACTATTTCAATGCACCCTCTTCTGCTCTCTCAACCACACTCTTTTTATTACCACACATCTCTCTTACCCTTTCATTACTCACTCAATCAAACCACCTCACACCACATATTGTCCTCAAACGTTTCATTTCCAGATATCCACCCTCCTCCTTAGAACCCTTTTTTATTTTAAATGATGAGCCAGCCCTTAATGGTTGTCAAGTTGCACTCCTCTGGCCCAGGTAGCTGTCTTTTTTTCTTCCTTACTAACTTGTGGATTACTGCCATTCTGTCTACAAACATACAGTATCTCCTTGTCAACACTTAACTCACACAGCTCATTCTTCATAACCTTAGATTTTCCTGCGGTGAGCACTATGCACTAGACCTGCATTTTGGCATATGGTAGGGGCAATGAATGGAAGTAGTAGGTAGGAACATTTAGGCTGGAGCATTAGGTAGAAACATTAGTTAGAAGTAGTAGGTTAGAGCATCAGATAGAAGTAGTCATTAGGAATATTAGGTAAGAACCTTTGCAAACACTGCGCTACAGTTGCCTTCTGCTGGTGGCCTGTTAAGGGTGAGGCACTAAAGGATAAGAAGCGGCACTGGAGTTCTTTATTAATGGAGACTGTTACCGTGGCCAACCCTCTGAGGGAGTTCCAGTTGGAATAGATAGATAGACATACTTATATACATATTCATACTCACTTGCCTTCATCCATTCCTGGCACCATCCCACCCTATAGGAAACAGTATTGCCACCCATGCATCAGTGAGGTAGCACCAGGAAACAAACGGAAAAAAGCCACATCCGCTCACACCCAGTTTCTAGCTGTGATGTCATATATACATAGTGCAAGGAAAGAGACGAAAGAATGGCCCAACCCACCCACATACACATGTATATACATAAACGCCCACACATGCACATGTACATACCTATACATTTCAACGTATACATACATATACATACTCGGACATATACATATATACACATGTACATATTCATACATGCTGCCTTCATCCATTCCCACTGCCTCCCACCATACATGAGATGGCACCCCCCTCCCTCATGTGTGCATGAGGTAGCACTAGGAAAAGGCAACAAAGGCTACATTCGTTCACACTCAGTCTCTAGCTGTCGTGTAATGCACCGAAACCACAGCTCCCTTTCCACATCCAGGCCCCACAAAACTTTCCATGTTTTACCTGAGACGCTTCACATGCCATGGTTCAATCCATTGACAGCTCGTCGACCCCGGTTTACCATATCGTTTCAATTCACTCTATTCACCCTCCTGTATGTTCAGGTCCCGATTGCTCAAAATCTTTTTCACTCCATCCTTCCACCTCCAATTTGGTCTCCTGCTTCTCCTTGTTTCCTCCAATCTTTCCTCACTCATTCTCTCCATGTGTCCAAACCATTTCAACACACCCTCTTGTGCTCTCTCAACCACACTCTTTTCATTACCACACATCTCTCATCTCTCTTACCCTTTCATTACTCACTCGATCAAACCACCTCACACCCCCACATATTGTCCTCAAACATTTCATTTCCAACACATACACCCTCCTCCGTACAACACTATCTATAGCCCATGCCTTGCAACTATATGACATTGTTGGAACCACTATTCCTTCAAACATACCCATTTTAGCTCTCAAAGATAACGTTCTCACCTTCCACACATTCTTGAAAGTCCCCAGAACCTTCACCCCCTACCCCACCCTGTGACTCACTTCCGCTTCCATGGTTCCATCCACTGCTAAGTCCACTCCCAGATATCTATAACACTTCACTTCCTCCAGTTTTTCTCAATTCAAACTTACCTCCCTATAAACTTGCTGCTCAACCCTAAAGAATCTAATAATCTTGCTCTTATTCACATTTACTCTACTTTCTCCTTTCACACACTTTTGGAAATGAAGATGCAGTCAAGGTTATTCAAGACAATGGATATGTTCCTCCCATGAAACTTCCAATGACACCTCTTACTAAAACAGTACTGGCTTTACCTTATCTGCAACATTTGTTGCAGACTGAGCTTCCTTTTTAGCCTCCTCAGCTAACTGATGGGTGTAAAGTGAAGGTCGTGGGGCCAGTGGTGGCCGGTAACCACCTGTAAATTGTGAAAAAATATTATTTCCGTCACTTGGTATATTTGGGATGAGCAGATACCAAAAGAATCTATGATGTAAAAAAAAACATGTAAAAGCAATATGACAAGCATGATGATGCCAGACCCAAACACCACCATCCAGTAATGCTTGTTTACCAATGGCATCTTACCTATCTCTCTTCCTGGTATATCAAATGACTCTTCTACATCTTCTATCTCATCTTGTATCTCCCCTGATGATGTGATCATTACATGAAAATGCACTTGGAAAGTTATAGTGTTATATTTTCCTCACTGTTATCAGCAAATAGTAGATCATGCACACCAAATGGCGTCCTAGCTTCATCTCTTCGATGTATATCAACTGACTTATATTTCTCTCTAGTGTCTCCCCTGATGATGTGATTATTAAACAAAAGAGCACTTGGGAACTTATCGTGTTTCATTTTCCCAGTGGACTCATAGGAAAATCTTGATCACGCACAAAACTGTGATCCTTTCCAATATATATTTATTTATTTATTATTTTATACTTGATTGCTGTCTCACGCATCAGCGAGGTAGTGCCAGGAAACATATGAAAGAATGGACCAACCCACCCACGTACACATATGTATACATAAAGACCCACATACACACATATACGTATCAATGTATACATATATACACAGACATATTAATATATACACATGTGCATATTCATATTTGCTTGCCTTCATCCAGTCCTGGAGCCACCCTACCCTACCCCACAGGGAACAGCACTGCCATCCCCTGCGTCAGCGAGGTAGCACCAAGAAAACTGATTGTAGAACAAATGTGGCCTTTTTTTTTTTTGTCTGTTTTCCTGGTCTCCCGCTTCTCCTTGTTCCCTCCACCTCTGACACTTATACATTCTCTCAGTCAATCTTTCCTAACTCATTCTCTCCATGGGACCAAACCATTTCAATATACCCTTTTCTGCTCTCTCAACCATAGTCTTTTTATTACTACACATCTTTCTCACCCTTTCATTACTTACTCAATCAAACCACCTCACACCACATGTTGTCCTCAAACATTTCATTTCCAACACACCCTCCTCCGCACAACCCTATCTTTAGCCCATGCCTCGCAACCATATAACATTGTTGGAACCACTATTCCTTCAAACATACCCATTTTTGCTCTCCGAGAT
>JAUUDZ010116511.1:0-32549 GCA_032361705.1 Panulirus versicolor
CCTGTCTGGGCTTCAGCAGGTCCGCCAGCTATATTGTTCTCCTGAACTTGGAAGATAATTCAGAATCATGATTGTCTGGCTGCTGGACTCCTCACATTTGCCTAATATCAGTTCATGTCCATATCCTAAAGTTGCACAGATTAACGGCAAAGTCTTTCCACTGCTTATGTCAATCCATGAACATTAAGGTACAGTAGTCCTAACTCTGCTTGTGGCTCCCTTGTGTACATTCTCAGGCTTCAGTTAGCGTCGCCTTAAGTTTCTCGCTGCTTACAGTGACACCCTCAACTGAAAAACCTTTCAAAAGCTGATTGTGAAATTATTTACCTTAGGACAGTCCGTGCTACCCAGACTGTGTATGTCGGCTCTCTCTTAGGCAGAATATAAAGATACTCTTTGACTACACTCACAAACATATTTCCCCTTTTAATCACTGCTGAAAATCTAGCTGGATTTAAGGGATACTGAAATCAACCAAAAAAGATTACTATGTCGCAAACTACAGATGAAATGCAGAATGGTCAAATACGATGCAATCTAATCTTTGATCTTGATATACCAAATACATTTCATGGTTAGTTTGTACGTGTGTTTTGACTGGTCAAGTATGTCTGGTTACTTATCATTTTAACTTACTGGTGATTACACTCAGCTGGGTGGAACAGGTTATATATGAGGTGAAGTTTGGATCTGTCATGTATACTTCAGCCAGGTCAAGAGGATACTGAAGAAGACGCAGAGTGAGGGCCAATTGGTAGAAATATACGGCTGGAAAATGGTGGTGAACATGAGTGACATAGATATCAGCACGTCTGTTAGGGATGAACAAAGGAAACATGAATAACACGCAAAGATTAATACAAGAAAGAACACGCAACACAACTACGTTTACTAAAACTTAGGTCTAGTGAAGCTACAAGTAAAGACAGGTATGGACGCAGAATAGTAGATAAATGGAACAAGGTATCCAATGAGGTCATTGACGCCAACACGTTGGAAAACTACAAACATTGGTTAGCAAAATACTTGAGTAGTTATAGTTAGGTGTAAACATGGGCTGCTTTACACAGAACAGTAGGCTTTCTGCAGTTTGCTGCGTTCCTATGTTTGATTAACGAAATCAACTTAAACAAGTAAGGTTTGTAAGGAAAGGTACTGCACCTTGTATCACTCAAATGACACTCGAAGTAACAAAATACAGTGGACACTACCTTAGGAATTCAGGTCCTCATCACACATATCACTGTTAATACAAGCATCTCTATGATCTATCTTCAAGGATTTCCAGAGCTTTGCAGTAATAAATCAATTTAGAATAGATTCCATGCACCAACAACACATTAATCAAAAGTGTCGTCACACCGCCCACTCCACGCGACCACCAACATCATCACAACGCCCACACTAACATACTACCCATATCACCACACCGGTCTCTCCATTAGCCCACCCGCATCATCAAACCACCCACTCCACAAGACCACCCATATTATCAAACCGTCAACACCACCAGTCCACCCATATCATCACAACTCCCTCTCTACCGACACATCCACATCACCACACCGCCCACTCCACCAGTCCATCCAAACCATCACGCCACCCACACCACCAGAACACTCATATCAAATCAACACACCGTCCACACCACAAGCCCACCAACATCATCACACCACCTTCTCCACCATCATACCAAAACCATCACATCGCCCTATCCACCGACTTATCCACATCACAACACCACCCACTCCACCTGCCCAAACATGTCCTCACACCGCCCACACCACCAGCCCACCAACATCACCACACAGTCCTCTCTACCGACCCACCCACATTCCCACACCGCCTACTCCACCTGGCTAGCCAATTCACATCACACCGCCCTCTCCATCGACCCGCCCACATCACCACATCACCCACTCCACCAGCCCACCCACATCATCACACCGCGCACACCACCAATCCACCCACATCATCACGCCGCCCTCTCCACAGACACACCCACATCACCACACTATCCAATACACTAACCCAAATACATCATCACACCGCCCACTCCACGAGTCCACTAACATCGTCACACCGCCCACTCCTTCAGTCCAACTAAATCATCACACCGCCCTCTCCATTAGCCCACCATCATCATAAAACCACCCACTCCACCAGCCCACCCATATCATTAAACCGCCCACACTACCAGTCCTCCCATATCATCACAACGCCCAATCCACCGACACACACACACCACCACATCACACACTCCACCAGCCCATCCAAACCATCACACCGCCCGCACCACCAGAACACCCACATCAACACACCGTCCACACCACTAGCCCACCCATCAAAACACCACCCACTCCACCAGCACATCCAAATCGTCACACCTCCCTCTACACCAACCCACCCACATCACAACATCGCTTACTCCACCAGCCTACACACATCATTACACCACCCACACCACCAGCCCACCAACATCATTACACCGCCCTCTCCACCGACCCACCCACATTCCCACACCGTCCACTCCATCAGACCACCCACATCACCACACCACTTACTCCACCAGTCCATCCAAGCCATCACACCGCCCACACCACCAGAAAACCAACATCAACACACCCTCCACACCACTAGCCCACCAAGATCATCACACCGCCCACTCCACCAGCACACACAAATCATCACACCGCCCTCTCCACCGACCCACACACATCACAACACCGACCACTCCACCAGCCCACCAACATCATTACACCTCCCACTCCAGGGATCCACCAACATCCTCACACCGCCAACACAACCAGGCCACTCACATCATCAAACCGCCCTCTCCAACAACACACCCATATCACAAAACCTCCCCCCTCCACCAGCCTACACACGTTATTGCAACGCCTACACCAGTAGACCTCAAACATCATCACATCACCCACCAAAATCATCTCACCGATCACTCCACAAGTCCAACCACATCATTACAACGCCCACATTTCCAGCAAAAAAACATCATCATACCGCCCTCTCCAATGACCCAACCACATCACCACAACGCCCACTCCACCAGCCCACCCGCATCAAACGCCCTCTCCACCGAAGCACCACATGAAAACAAAGATCACACCACCACCCCACCCACATCATCTCACCGCCCACTCCACCAGCCAACCCAAATCATCGCACCGCCCGCACCACCAGCCTATATACATCAACATACCGCCCACACCAATAGGCCATCAACATAATCACACCCCCCACTCCACCGGCCCACTCATACCATCAAGCAGCCCACTCTACCAGCCTAGCTACATCATCACACCGTCCTCTCCACAAGCCCACCCGCATCAAACCAACGCCCACTCCATTAGCCCACATATAATATCACACCACCTAGACCAGAAGCCCACCAACATCATCACAACGCTCTCTTCACCGACCAAATCACATAACCACATCGCCAACTCCAACAGCCCATCCACAACATCACATCGCCCACACCACCATCCCACCCAAATCACCACACACCCCACTCCATCAGCCCACCCATATCATCACACCACCCATGCCGCCGGCCCACCAACATCATCACAACACCCACTCCACCGACCCACACACATCACACCGCCCACTCCAGCGGCCCACCCAAAATCACACCGCCCATACTACAAGCCCACCCACATCATCATACTGCCCACTCCACCAGCCCACCCAAATCATCTCAACTACCCACTCCACCAGCCACCCAAATCATTACATCGCCCAAACCAAAATCCTACCACCATCGTCACACCACCCACTCCATCAGCCCACACAAATCATCACATCTCCCACTCTAAATGCCCACCCACATCATCACACCACCTGCACCACGAGTGCACCAACATCATCACAACGCCCACACTAACAGCCCACCCACATCATCACACCACCCTCTCCATTAGCCAACCCGCATCATCAAACCACCCACTACACAAGCCCCCCCATACTATTAAACCTCCCACACTACCAGCCCACCAATATCATCACACTGTCCTCTCTACCAACACACCCACATCCCCACACCGCTCACTCCACCAGCCCACCCACATCACATCACCCACTCCATCAACCCACCCACATCACCAAAAACCCATTCCACCAGCCCACCCACATCAAACATCGCTCACATTACCAGTTGACACACATCATTACGCCACCCTCTCCGGAGATACGCCCACATCAGCACACCACCCAATCTACTATGCCACCCATGTCATCACACAGCTCAAGCCACTAACCCACCAACACCGTCACATCACCTACTCCATCATCCCACCCAAATCATCACACCGCCCACTCCAAAAGACCACCCACATCATCACACCACCCACTCCACGAGTCCACCAATGTTATCACAACGCCCACACTACCAGCCCACCCATATCTTCACACAGTCCTCTCCATTAGCCCAACCTCATCATTAACCCACCCATTCAACCAGCCCACCCATAATATTAAACCAACCACACCACCATTCCATCCACATCATCACAACCTTCTCTCCACCGACACACCCACATCAACACACCACCCACTCCACCAGCCCCTCCAAACCATCACATCACCCACGCCACCAGAACACCCACAGCAACACACCGTCCACACCACTAGACCACCAACATCATCACACCACCCACCCCACCAGCACACGTAAGTCATCACAACACCGCCCCCTCCACCAGCCCACACACATCATTACACCGCCCACACCATCATCCCACTAACATCATGACACCGCCCTCTCCACCGACCCACCCACAACCCCACACCGACAACTCCACCAGACCACCCACATCACCACACCACCTCCACCAGCCCATCCAGACCGTCACACGGCCCACACCACCATAACACCCATATCAACACACCGTTCACACCACTAGCTCACCTACATTATCACACCGCCCACCCCACCAGCACAACCAAATTATCACACCACCCTCTTCACCGACCCACACACATCACAACACCTTCCACTCCACCAGCCCACCCACATCATCACATCTCCCAATCCCTGAGTCCACCAACATCATCACACCGCTAACATAACCAGCCCACCCACATCATCACACCGCCCTCTCCACCGTTACACCAACATCACCACAACGCCCACTCTACCAGCTCACCCACATCATCACACCCCCCATTTCACCAGTCCACCTACATCATCGCACCGCCCTCTCCACAGACACACCCACATCACCACATAACCCACTCTTCCACCACGCCATAAACATCATCGCAACGCCCACACCACTAGCCCACAAACATCATCACATCGCACACTCCACCGGCCTACCAAAATCATCACACTACCCTCTCCATTAGTCCAAACACATAATCACACTACCCTCTCCACGAAGAAGCCACATCAACAAATTGCCCATACCACCAACCTACCCACATCATCACACCGCCCACTCCACCAGCCCACTCAAATCATCACACCACCCACACCACCAGCCCGCACACATCATCACTCCGCCCACACCACTAGCTTATCAGCATCATCACACCTCCCACTCCACCAGCCCACTCATATCATCAAAACACCCACTCCACCAACCCACCCACATCATCACGCCATCCTCTCCAAAAGCCCACCCGCATCAAACAAGCGCCAACTCCATTAGCCCACCAACATCATCACAATGCCCTCTCCACCTACCCTACCACTTCACCACACAGAAAACATCAGCCCACCCAACACATCGCTTTGCCCACACCACCAGCCCACCTACATCACCACTCCTCCAACTCCATCCGCTCACCTATATCATCACACCCCCTATGCCTCCAGCCAGCCATCATCACAACACCCACTCCACCGACCCACACATCATCACAACCGCCCACTCCACTAGCCCAATCAAATCATCACACCGCCCACAAAACCAGCCCACCCGCATCATCACACCGCCCACTCCACCACCCTAACCAAATCATCACACAGCCAACTCCAAAGGCCATCCACATCATCACACCGCTCACTACACAGGTCCACCAACATCATCACAACGCCTACAATACCAGCCCACCCACAACGTCACAACGCCCTCTATACCGACTCACCCACATCACAACACCGCCCACACCACCAGCCTACACACATCATCACACCGCCCACACCACCAGCCCACCAACATCATCACACTACTCTCTCCACCGACAGACCCACATCCCCAGACCGCCCACTCCGCTCCCATCACAAACACACCCACATCACCAAACCACCAAATCCACCAGCCCACCCAAATCATCATACTACCAAAACCACTAGCCCACCAACATTGACACACCACTCACTCCTTCAGCCCACCCACATCATCACTCCTCCCACTCCACCAGCCAACCCAAATCATCAAACCGCCCATACCACCAGCCAACACACTTCATCATACCGCGCACACCACTAACCTATCAACATCATCACACCGCCCACTTTACCAGCCCAGTCATATCGTCAAACAGCCAACTCCACCAGCCCACCCACATCATCACACCATCCTCTCCTAAACCCCAATCGCATCAAACCAACGCCCACTCCATTAGCCCAAACATATCATCACACAGCCCTCTTCACAAGCACCACCAACATCATCACAGTTCCCTCTCCACTTACCCTACCACATCAATACACAGAAAACTCCACAGGCTCACCCAAAACATCACATCGCCCACCCACATCACCACACCTCCAACTCCACCAGCTCACCCATGTCATCACACCGCCCATGCCGCCAGCCAACCATCATCACAACACCCACTCCGCCGATCCACACATATCATCACACCGCCCACTTCATCAGCCCGCCTAAATCATCAAACCGCCAAAACCACCAGCCCACCCACATCATCACACCGCCCACTCCACCAGCCCACCCAAATCATCACACCTTCAACTCCAAAAGCCCAACCACATCATCACACCGCCCACTCCACGAGTCCACCAAAATCATCACAACGCCCACACTACCATCCAACCCACAACGTCACACTGCCCTCTCCACCGACCCACCCATATCACCAAACCACCAACTACACCAGCCCACCCACATCATGACACCGCTCACACAACCAGTCTACCCACATTATCAAGCCATCCTCTCCAGAGACACACCCACATCACCAAACCCGCTAATCCACCAGCCCACCCATATCATCATAGTGAACAAACCACTATCCCATCTACAACGTCACACCACCCACTCCGCCAGCCCACCCAAACTATCACACCTCCCACTACAAAAGCCCACCCACATCATTACATCGCCCACTCCACGGGTCCACCAACATCATCACAACGCCCACAGTACCAGCCCACACCCACCATCACACCACCCTCTCCCTTATCCACCCTGCATCATCAATCCACCCACTCTACCGACCCACCCATATTATCAATCCGCCCGTATCACCAGTCCACCTATATCACCAAAACTTCCTCTCTACCGACACACCAACATCACCACACCACCCACTCCAACAGCCCATCCAAACCTTCACATCGCCAACACCACCAGCCAACCCACATCAACACACCGTACACACCACTAGCTCAGCAGTATCATCATAACGCACTCTCCACCATCACACCAAGACTATGTCACCACCCTCTCCACCGACTCACCCATATCACAACACCGCCCACTCCACCAGCCTACCCACACCAACACAACTCCCACACTACCAGCCTACCAACATCATCACACCACTAACCCATCCACATTCTCACACCGACCACTGCACCAGCCCAACCACATCACACCGCCCTCTCCATCGACCCACCCACATCACCACACCACCCAATCCACCACCAGCCCACCCACATCATCGAACTGCCCACACCACCAGTCCACCCATATCATCACGACGCCCACACTACAGACACACCCACATGACCATACCACCCAATCCACCAGGCCACCCACATCATCACACAGCCCAAACCACTAGTCCACTAACATCGGCACACCACTCACTCCTTCAGCCCACCCAAATCATCACACCACCCACTCCAAAACTTACCCACATCATCACTTCCCTCACTGCACGAGTCCACCAATGTTAAACTCAACGCCAACATTACCAGCCTACCCATATCAGCACACCGCCCTCTTCATTACCCAACCCTCATCATCAACCCACCCATTCCACCAGCCATATTATTAGCCCACTCACACGAACAGTCCACCCACATCATCACAACGCCCTCTTCATCAACACACCCACATCACCACACCACCCACTCCACCAGCCCATCCAAACAATCACACTGCATACACCACCACAACACCCACAGCAACACACTGTCCACACCACAAGCCCACCAACATCATCACACCACCCACTCCACCAGCACACCCAGGTCATCACACTGCCCACTCCACCGACCCACCCATATCACAACACCGCCCACTACACCAGCCCACACACACACATCATCACATCGCTCTCAACATCAGCCCATCAACATCACACCACTCTATCCACCGACCCACCCACATCCCCATACCGCACACTCCACCAGACCACACACATTACCAGACCACCCACTCTGCCAGCACCCCCAAATCATCACACCGCCCTCTCCACCACCCCAACTAATTCACAACACTGCCCACTGCACCACCCCACCCACATCATCACACCTCCCACTCCAGGAATCCATAAACATCATCACACCGCCAATACAACCAGGCCACCTACATTATCATACCGCCCCCTCACTTCATCACACCACCAACACAATCAACCCACCCACATTATCACACCGCCCTATCCAACAACACATGCACATCACCACAAAGCCCACTCCATCAGCCCACCCACATCATCACACCGCACAAACCACCAGTCCACCCACATCATCACACAGCCCTATACACATACACACTCACATCACTACACTATAAACTCCATCGGCCCAAAACACATCATCGCAACGCTCACACCACTAGCCCAACCCCATCATCACACCGCCTACTCCACCAGCAAACCAAAATCATCACACCGCCCACTCCAACAGCCCAACCACATCATCAAAACGCCTACAGTACCAGCAAACCCAACTCATAATACCGCCCTCTCCAATGACCCAACCACATCACCACACCGCCAGCTCCACCAGCCCACCCACATCATCACACCGCCCTCTCCACCGAACCAACCACTTAAACGCACCGCCCACTCCATCAGTCCATCTATATCAACACACCGTTCGTACCACCAGCTCACCCGTATCACCACAAAGTCCACTCTAACAGCCCGCCCAAATCATCACACCGCCAACACCACCAGCCCACACACATCATCACACCGTCCACACCAATAGCCCATCATCATCACCACACCGTCCACTACATCAGCCCAGTCATATCATGAAACCGCACACTCCACCAGCCCACTCACAACATCACACCGTCTCCTCCACAAGCCAACCTGCATCAATCCAACGCCTACTCCATTAGCCCACACATATCATCACACTGCCCACACTACAAGCACACCAACATCATCAAGACGCCCTCTCCACCGACCCAACCACATCAACACACCATTAGCTCCACCAGCCCACACACAACATCACATCGCCCACACCACCAGCCCACCCATAGCACCACACCGACCAACCCACCAGCCCACCCATATCATAACACCGCCCAAGCCGCTAGCCCAACATCATGACATCACCCATTCAACCAACCCACACACATGATAACACCAGCCAAACCACCAGCCTACTCACATCATCACACTGTCCACTTTACTAGCCTACACAGAACATCACACCAACCACTCTAAAAGCCCACCCACATCATCATACCGCCCACTCCATGTATCCCAACATCATCACACCTTCCACATACCAGTCCACCCACATCATCACACCACCCTCTCCACCGACCCACCCACATCATCACACCGCCCACACCATCATCCCACCCATATCATCACAACGCCCACTCTAAGAGCCCAACTGACCTTCACATCACTCACTCCAAAAGTTCACCCACATCATCACACCACCCACACCACCAGACCACCCAAATCATCACACCACCCACTCCTCCAGCCCGCGCACATCATCCCACTTCTCACACCAACAGCCTGCCCACATCATCACACCGCCCTCTCCACCGACATCCCTATATCACCACACCGCCCTTCCGCCAGCCCAACCACATCAACACACCACCCATACCACCAGGCTACCCACATCATCACACCGCCCACTACAAAATCCCGACCAATACATCACAGAGCCGCATCAACAGCCGACCCACAACAATACAACGCCCATTTCACCGGCCCATCCAAATCATCACATCGCCCACTGCACCAGCCCACCCTCATCATCACACCACCCAATCCAAAAGCCCACCCACATCACCACACCGTCCACACCACCAGCCCCAATATCATCACACCACCGTCTCCATTGAGCCATCCACATCGCCACACCGCCCACTCCACCAGCCCACCCTCATCAAACCACCAACGTCATCGATCCGCCCTCTCCACAGACCCAGCCATATCACCACATCACCTACTCCACTAGCCCACCAACATCATCACACCGCCACCACCACCAACCCAACCATATCATCACGCCGCCCTCTTCACCGCTTCATACACGTGACCACACCACCCACTCCACCAGCCCACCCGCATCATCACACTGCCCCGACCACCTGCCCAACCACATCATCACACCACCCACACTACCAGCCCACACAAATCATTACACCGCCCAGTCCACCAGCCCACCCTAATCTTTACACTGCACACTCCAAAAACCCACAAACATCATCACACCGCCCACACCACCTGCCTACCCATATCATCACGCCAACGTCTTCACCAGTCCACCCACATTACACCGCCCACCATCCAAACAATCACACTGCATACACCACCACAACACCCACAGCAACACACTGTCCACACCACAAGCCCACCAACATCATCACACCACCCACTCCACCAGCACACCCAGGTCATCACACTGCCCTCTCCACCGAATCATTACACCGCTCCAACACTCCACCAGCCTACCTAAATCATCACACCGCCCACACCACAAGCCCATCCACAACGCCACACCGCTCACTTTCCCAGCAAGCTCAAATCATCACACTGGCAACTCCAAAAGGCCCACCCACCTCATCACACCACCCACACTTCCAGAACACCAACCTCATCACACCACCCACACTTCCAGAACACCAACTTCATCACACCACCCTCTCCACCGATTCACCTCTGTCACCACATCACCCACGCCACCAGCCCATCCACATCATCACACAGCCCACATCACTAACCCACCCACATCATCACATCGCCACTCCACTGACTTACCTACTTCACCATACCACTCACTCTAATACACCTAAACACACTTAAATCATCACACAGCCCACTCCAACACTCCGCCTGTATCATCACACCGAACACATTGCCAGCCCACCCACATCATCACACCGCCCTCTCCACCGACTTACCTACTTCACCACACCACTCACTCTAATAGCCCACCTACATCATCACACCGCTGACACCACTACCCTACCCACATCATCATACCGCCCACTACACTAGCCCTCCCAAATCATCACACCGCCCGCTCTAAAAACCCACCCAAATCATCTAACCGCCCTCTCCACAGACACACCCATTTCAAAAGACGCACTCATTCTACCACCCCACCCAAAACATCACACCTCTCACACCACTAACCCACCCATATCGTCACATCGCCCACTCCTTCAGGCCACCAAAATAATCACAACGCCCATTTAAAAAGACCACCCGTATTATTACCCCGCCTACTCAACGGGTCCATCAACATTATCACACCGCCCACACTCCCAGCCCACCCACATCATCACACCGCCCTTTCCACCGACCCACCCAAAGCGCCAAACCGCCCATTCCACCAGCCCACCCACACCATCACACCGCCCCCACCGCCAGTCCAGCCACATTATTACACTGCCCTCTCCACAAACACAACCACATCACCAAACCTTCCACTTTACTAGCCCATCCACATCATTACACCACCCACACCACTAGCTCAGCAACATCATCATATCGCCCACTCCAACAGCCCACCGACGTCATCACACCGCCCTCTTCACTTCCTCACACACGTCACCGCACAACCCATTCCACCAACCCACCAACATTATCACACCTCCTGTACCTCTAGCCCACATAAATCATTACACAACTCCACCAGCCCACCCTAATCTTCACACCGCCCACTCCACCAACCCCCCAAAATCATTACACCGCCCACGCATCTAGCCCACCTACATCATCATTCCACCTACCCCACCAGCCCACCCACATCATGACACTGCCCACTTCACCAGCCCACCCACATCATCACACCGCCCACACCACCAGCCCATCCACATCGCCACACCGCTCACCCCACCATCCAACTCAAATCATCACATCGCCCACACCAAAAGGCCACCAACATCATCACACCGTCCACACTTCAAGCCCACCAACGTCATTACGCCACCCTCTCCATCGACCCACCTATATCTCCACATCACCCACTCCACCAGCCCACCCAAATTATCACACCGCCCATACCACTAGCCCACCCACATCATCACATCGTCCACTCCATCAGCACACCTAAATCATCACACCACCTACTGGACCACTCCACCCACATCATCACATCATCCATACTACCAGCCCAGACCACTTCATCCCACCGCCCTCTCCACTGACCCACTCATCACATCCCACTCCACCAGCCCACCCGCACCATCACACCTCCCACACCACTAGCCCATCCATATCTTCACACCGCCTACTCCTTCAGCCCACCCAAATCATCATTTCTTCCTCGAACCGTCTCTACAATCCAGCAACTTTTTAAACTTCAGTTTGTTGACCGTAATCACTGTTTCCTCATTTCATTTATTCCATTCATCCATCATTCATGTCCTATAGATGTACTTCATCACGTCTTGTTTTTTAGCAAGTTTCTTGCTTAACTTCATAAAAGATCACCCACATCACATTGCCCACTCCATGAGTCCACCAACATGATCACACCGCCAACATAACAAGCCCAACCACATCATCACACCGCCCTCTCCACCGACCCATTCACATCACCAAACGATCAACTCAACCAGACCATACACATCGTCACACCACCCACTCCACCACCTCACACAAATCTACACACCACCTAAACCACCAGCTTTCCCACATCATCACGCCGCCCACTCCACAAGCCTACCCACCTCGTCACACCAACCCTTTCTACCAGCCCACCCGCATGAACACACCGCCCACTGCACCGGCTCACCAACAGTATCACGAAGCCCAAACTACCAGCCCGCCAACATCATCAAACCACCCACTCCACCGACCCACCCACATCAATTCCACCCACTCCACTAGCTCACTCACATCATCCCACCACCCACACCGCTAGCCCACACACATTTTCATACCGCCCGCTTCACCAACCCACCCAAATCATGACACCGCCGGCTCCACCAGCCCACCCACATCGTCACATCGCCCACTCCACCAGCCCACCAACATCATCACACCACCCTCTCCACCGACCCAGCCACATTATCACATCACCCAATCCACTAGCCCACCAACATCAACACACCGGCAACACCACTAGCCCAACCATCTCATCACACCGGGCTTGTATAACTCCTCACACACGTCACCACACCACCTACTCCACCAGCCCACACACATCATCACAACACCCGCACCACAAGCCTATAAACATCATCGCACCACCCACTCTACCAGCCCACATAAATCACTACACCGCCCATTCCACCAGCCCACCCTAATCCTCACACCACCCACTCCAAGAGCCCACCAACATCATCACATCGCCCACACAAACAGCCTACCTAAATCATCACACCACTATCTCTACCAGCCCACCCACATCATTACATCTCCCACTCCACTAGCTCACCCAAATTATCACACCGGCCACACCACCAGCCCACCCGCAACGCCACACCACTCACTCCACTAGCCAACTCAAATCATCACACTGCCCACACTTTCGACACACTAACATCATCACACCACCCTCTCCACCCATCCACCTATATCATCTCATCACCCACTCCACCAGCCCACCCAATCATCACACCGCCCACGCCACTAGCCGAACCACATCACATCGCCCAGTCCACTAACACACCTAAATCATCACACCGCCCACTCCATCACTCCACCCATATCATCACACCGCCCACATTAGCAGCCCACCCACATCATCACGCCGCCCACACCAACAGTCCAAACACATCATTACACAGCCCTCTCCACAGACACACCCACGTCACCGTACCACCCTCTCCACCAGCTACCCACATCATTACACCACCCACACCACTAGCCCACCAATATCATTACACCGCCCACTCCACCAGCCAATCCACATAATCACACTGCCTTTTCACCAACCTACCCGCGTCATCACAGCGCCCACTCCACTAACCCACCCATATCATCACACCACCCACACCACCACCCCAACGACATTATCACAACGCCCTCTCCATCGACCAACCCATATCACCGCAACGCCCACTCCACCAGCCCACCCACATCATCACACCACCCATGCTACCAAACCTTCAACATCATCATAACGCCCTTTCCACTGACTCACCTACATCACCACAACGCCCACTCCACCAACACACTAACGTCATCGAACCGCCCACACCATCAGATCATCCACATAACCACACCGCCCACTCCACCAGCCCACACACATCATCACATCGCCCATTCCACCAACCTTCCAACATCATCACACCGCCCACTCCATCGACCTACACAGATCACCACATCGGCCACTCCACCAGCGAACCTATATCATCACACCACCCATACAACCAATCCACCCACATTATCAATCTGCCAGCCCACCAAAATCCTTACACCGCCAACACAACAACCCACCAACTTCACACCGTCCAATCCATCAGTCAACCCACATCACCGTGCCGCCCACCTCAACAGCCAATCCAAATCATCACACCGCCAACACCACCAGCTCACTAACATTATCACACTACCCTCTACACCGACCCACCCACATCACCAAACCACCCACTCCAACAGCGTACCCACATATTCACACCACCTACACCAGAAGCTCACCCATATCATCTCAACTCACCTCTCCATCGATCCACACACATCACCACATCGCCCACTCCACCAGCCCACCCACATCGTCACACCACCAACTACACCAGCCCAACCAAATCATCACACAGCCCACTCCAAAGGCCCACCAACATCATCACACCACCCACAACACCAGCCCATCCACATCATAGCACCACCCACTCCACCAGCCCTTCCACATCATCACACCTCCCACTCTACCAACTCATCCACATCATCATATATCCCACAATACCAGTCCGCCAACATCGTCACATCACCCTCTCCACCAGCCGACACAAATCTTCACACTGCCCACTCCAAAACCCCGTCCACCTCATCATACCGGCCCCACCATCAGCGTATCCACATCATCACGTCACGCCCTCCAACAACGCACCCGCATCATCACACCACTCTCTCTACCAGCCCACCCGCTTCTACACACCGCCCACTCCAACAACCCACCTACATCATCACAATGCCCAAACTACCAAACCAACAACAGCATCACACCACCCTCTCCACCGATCCACCCACATCACCAAACAACCCACTCCACCAGCCCAACCATATCATCACACCTCCCACACCACTAGCCTACCCACATCATCACATCCACCAATCCTTCAGCCCACCCACATCAACACACCGCCAACACCACCAGCCCAACCATATCATCACACCGCCCTTTTTCACCACCTCACACACGTCACCACACCACCTACTCCACCAGCCCACCCACATCATCACACCACCCTCTCCACCGACCCACCCAAATCACCACACTGCCCACTCCAGCAGCCCACTCATATCATCACACCGCCCACAGCAAGAGTCTAACCACATCATTACAGCGCCCTCTTCACCGACCCACGCACATCGCCACACCCCCCATTCCACCAGCCCAACCACATCATCACACGCCCACACCACCAGCCCACCTACATCATTACACCGCCCACTCTATCAACCCATTCAAATCATCACACCACCCACTCCACCACTCCGCCCAAATCATCACACTACGCACTCTAAAAGATCATCAACATCATCACACCATTCACACAAACAGTCCACCTATATCATCACACCGTTCACACAAACAGTCCACCCATATCATCACACCGTTCACACAAACAGTCCACCCATATCATCACACTAAACACTCCACCAGCCCACCCACATCATCACACCGCCCACACCACTAGCCTACCCAGAACATCACACCGCTCACACAACCAGCCCAACAAATTTTTCACACCACCCTCTCCACCAACCCACGAAAATAACCACACTACCCACTCCACCAGCCCATCCACATCATCACACCTCCCACTCCACCAGCCCACCCAAATCATCACACTGCCTTCTCCACCGACAAACCCACATCACAACATCACCCACTACACCAGGCTACCCACATTATCACACCACTAACACCACCAGCCCACCCATATCATCTCACCACTCTCTTCACCAACCCATCCAAATCACCACACTACCCACTCCACCAGCCCACCCATAGTATCACACCGCCCACTCCATTAGCCCACCCAAATTATCATACCGCCGTCTCCACTGACAAACACATATCACAATACCACCCACTCCACCAGCCTACCCACATCATCATCCTGCCTTCTCTACCGACCAACCTACATCACAACAACACCCACTCCACCAGCCTACCTATATCATCACACCACTCACACCACCAACCCACCCATATCATCACACCACCCGCTCCACCAACCCACACAAATCGCCACACAACCCATTCCACCAGCCCACCCGCATCACACCGCCAACAGCCCACCAACATCATCATACTGTCCATTCCACCAGCCCATTCACATTATCACACAGCCTACTCCACGAGCCCACCCACATCATCACACCACCTTCTCCACCAAATTACCCACATCACAACACCACCCATTCCTCCATCCTACCCACATTATCACACCACTCACACCACCAGCCCACCTACATCATCATACCACCCACTTTATCAACCCATCCAAATTATCACACCACCCACTCCTCCAGCCCGCCCAAATTATCACACCACGCACTCCAAAAGATCATCAACATCATCACACCGTTCACACGAACAGTCCACCCATATCATCACAATAAATACTCCACCAGCCCACCCATATCATCACACCACCCACACCACTAGCCCATTCACATCACCACACCGCCCACACCACTAGCCTACCCACAACATCACACCACTCACACAACCAGCCCACCAACATCTTCACACCACCTCCTCCTCCAACCCACAAAAATCACCACACTTCTTACTCCACCGGCCCATCCACATCATCACACCACCCACTCCACCAGCCCACCCAAATCATCACACTGCCTTCTCCACCGACAAACCCACATCACATCACCCACTACACCAATCTACCCACATTATCACAACACTCACACCACCAGCCCCCCATATCATCTCACCACTCCCTTCACCAACCCATCCAAATCACCACACTACTCACTCCACCAGCCCACCCATATCATCACACCGCCCACTCCACTAGCCCACCCAAATTATCAGACCGCCTTCTCCACCGACAAACCCACATCACAACACCACCCACTCCACCAGCCTACCCACATCATCACACTGCCTTCTCCACCGACACACCCACATCACAACAACAACTACTTCACCAGCCTACCCATATTATCACACTACTCACACCACCAGCCCACCCATATCATCACTCCACCCTTTCCACCAACCCACCCAAATCGCCACACTATCCATTCCACCAGCCCATCCACATCATCAAACCGTCCACTCCAACAGCCCACCCACATCATCATACTGTCCACTCCACCAGCCCTCCCACATTACCACATAGCCCACTCCACCAGCCCACCCACATCATCACACCGCCTTCTCCACCAAACCACCCAACTCACAATACCACCTACTCCTCCAGCCTACCCACATTATCACACCACTCACACCACCAGCCCACCCATATCATCACACAGCCCTCTCCAGCGACCCACACTATCACCACATCGCCCACTCCACTAGTCCACCCACATCATCATATCGCCCATTCTCTCTACCACCCACATTATCACAACACCAACCCCACCAGCCCACGCAAATCATCACACCGCCCAAACCACCAATCCACCCACATCGTCACATCTCCCACTCCACAAGCCCTTCCACATCACCACACCGCCCACTCCACCAGCCCACCCAATCATCTCACCGCCTACTCCAAAAGCCCACCAACATCATCACACCGCCCACACTACCAGCCCACCCACATCATCATATCACCCTCTTCAACAATTCACCCAATCACCACTCCACCAGCCCACCCACTTCATCACAACGTCCACACCATCATTTCATACACATCATTACACCACACACTCCACCGACATACCCACTCACTGCACCGCCCCCTCCACCACCTCACTCACATCTTCACACCATCCACACCACCAGCCGTAACACCTCATCACACCGCCACTCCAACTGCCCATCCACACCACCAGCCCACACACATCATCACACCGCCTATTCTATCTGCTTACCCAAATCATCACACCACCCATTCCATCAACCCACCCAAATCGTCACACGCCCACTCCAAAAGCCAACCTACATCATCACACCGTTCACATAACCAGCTCACCCATATCATCACACTGCCCACTCCATCTGCCCGACCATATCATCAAATCGCCCACACTACTAGTCCACCCACATCATCGCACCGTCCACATTGCCAGCCTACCCACATCATCACACCGCCCACACAAACGGCCCAGCAACATCTTCACACAATCCTCTCCACCAACCCACTCAAATCGACACACTGCCTATTCCACCAGCCCACCCACATCATCACACCGGCCACTCCACCAGCCCACCCAAATAATCACACCGCCTTCTCCACCGATCCACCCACATCACACCACCACCCACTCCACCAGCCTACCCACATTATCAAACCACACAAAACACTAGCCCACCCACATCATCACACCACCCTATCCATCAACCCACCCAAATCACCACACTACCCACTCTACCAGCCCACCCAAATCACCATACTGTCCACTCCACCAGCCCACCCACATCATCACACCACCTATTCCTCCAACCTACGCCCATTATCACACCACTCACCACCAGCCCACCCATATCATCACACCGTTCTCTCCACCGACCCACACACATCGACACATCGCCCACTCCACTAGCCCAATCATATCATCAAACCTTCCATACAACCAGCCCACCCACATTATCACACTGACCATTCCACCAGCCCACACAAATAATCATACCGCCCACTCCAAAAGACAACCAATATCATCACACCGCCCACCAACATCATCACATCACCCTCTCAAATGATCTACCCAGATCATCACTCTGCCCACTCCACCAGCCCACCCACTTCATCACAACGTCCACACTACCATTCCACCCACATCATTACACCGCCCTCTCCACCGACATACCTACATGACCGCACCGCCCTCTCCACCAGCTCACTCACATCTTCACACCATCCATACCACAAGCCCAGGCACCTCATCACACCAACCACTCCACCAGCCCACTCAAATCATCAATTCGCCTATACCACCAGCATACCCATATTATCATGACGCCCTCACTACTCGCGCACCAACATCATCACACTGCATACTCTACCAGCCCACCCAAATCATGACACCTCTCACCCCAACATCCCACCCACATCATCACAACGCCCTCTCCACCAGCCGACCCACATCATCACACCTCCCACTCTACCAGTCCACTCACCAACCACACCAAATGCCTACCAACATCATCACACCGCCTTCTCCACCGGCTCACCCACTGCACCACACTTCCCAGTCCACCAGCCCACCCTCATCATCACATCGCCCTCTCCACCTGCCCACCCGCATCATCACAACTCCCACTCCACCTGTCCATCCGTATCATCACACCTCCCACACCACCAGCCCATCAACATCATCACACTGGCCTCTCCATCAACCCATCCACATCACCACACCACCTAAAACACCTGCCCGCCTACATCATCACACCGCACAATCAACTAGCTTACCCAAATCACCACACCGCCCACTCCACCAGCCCACCCACATCATCACACTGACCACATTATCAGCCCACCAACATCATCAACTCAACCTCTCCGTCGACCCACAAACATCACCCCATCGCCCACTCCAACAGCCCAGCCATATCATCACATCGCCCTCACCACCAGCCCACCAACATCATCACACCGCCCACTCCACCGACCCACCCACTGCACTACACCTCCTACTCCACCAGCCCACCCACATCATCACATCGCCCTCTTTACCAGCCTAACCGCATCACCACATGGCCCACTCCACCAGCTCACCCATATCATCACACTGCCGACACTACCAGCCCAACAACATCATCACGCCACCCTCTCCACCGACCCACCCACATCACCAAACCACCCACTCCAGTAGCCCACCCACATCATCTAACCATCCACACCTCTAGTCCACCTACATCATTACACCGCCCACTCCATCAACCCATAGAAATCATCTCACCGACCACTATACCAGCCCACCCAAATCACCACACCGCCCACACTACCAGCCCACCCATATCATCACACCACCCTCTCCAAAGATCTACCCAGATAATCACTCCAACCACTCTACCAGCTCACCAACTTTTTCACAACGTCCACACTACCATTCCACCCTCATCATTACACTGCCCTCTCCACCAACCTTCCCACATCACTGCATCGCCCTCTCCGCCAGCTTATTCACATCTTCACACCATCCATACCACCAGCCCATCCACCTCATCACAACACCCACTCCACCAGCCCACCCAAATCATCGAATCGCCTATACCACCAGCCCGCCTATATTATCATGACGCCCTCACTACTAGCGCACCAACATCATCACACTGCAAACTCTACCAGCCCACCCAAATCACGACACCTCTCACTCCACCAGCCCAACCACATCATCACATCGCCCTCTCCACCAGCCCACCCGCATCATCACACCTCTCACTCTACCAGTCCACCCCTATCATCACATCAACCACACCAACAGCCTACCAACATCATCACACCGCCTTCTTCACCGGCTCACCCTCTGCACCACACTTCCCACTCCACCAGCCCACCCACATCATCACAACTCCCACTCCATCTGTCCATCCGTATCATCACACCGCCCACACCACCAGCCCACCAACATCATCACACCGCCCTATCCATCAAACCATCCACATCACTACACCACCTAAAACACCAGCTCACCTTCATCATCACACCGCCCAATCAACTAGCTCACCCAATTCATCACACCGCCCACTCCGCCAGCCCACCCACATCATCACACCGACCACATTACCAGCCCATCAAAATCAACTCAACCTCTCCATCGACCCAAAAACATCACTCCAACGCCCACTCCACCAGCCCACTCCACCATCACATCGCCCACACTACCAGCCCACCAACATCATCACACCGCCCACTCCACCGACCCACCCACTGCACTACAACTCCCACTCCACCAGCCCAACCATATAATCACATCGCCCACACCACCAGCCCACCAACATCATCACACCGTCTACTCCACCGACCAACCCACTGCACTACACCTCCCACTCCACCAGCCCACCCACATCATCACATCGCTCTCTTTACCAGCCTGCCCACATCACAACACGGCCCACTCCACCAGCTCACCTATGTCATCACACCGCCGACACTACCAGCCTAACAACATCATCACGCCACCCTCTCCACCGACCCACCCACATCACCAAACCACCCACTCTAGCAGCCCACCCACATCATCTAACCTCCCACACCTCTAGTTCACCTACATCATTACACCGCCCACTCCATCAACCCATCCAAATCATCTCAACGCCCACTCTATCAGCCCACCCAAATCATCACACGGCCCAATCTACCAGCCCACCCACATCATCACTCCACCCAAACCACCAGCCCACCCATTTTATCACACTGCCCACTCCACGAGTCCACCAATATCATCACACCTCCCATACTGCCAACTCACCCACATCATTACACCACCCGCTCCACCGACCCACCGACATCGCCACACCGCCCACTCCAGCAGCCCAACCACATCATCTAACCGCCCACACTTCTAGTCCACCTACATCATTACACCACCCACTCCATCAGCCCATCCAAATCATCTCATCGCCCACTCTACCAGCCCACCCAAATCATCACGCCACCCAATCTACCAACCCACCCACATCATCACTCCACCCAAACCACCAGCCCACCCACATTATCACACTGCCCACTCCACGAGTCCACCAATATCATAACACCTCCCACACTACCAACTCACCCACATCATTACACCACCCGTTCCACCGACCCACCGACATCGCCACACCGCCCACTCCACCAGCCCAACCACATCATCACACCGCCCATACAACCAGCCTACCCATATTATTACACTGCCCACTCCACCAGCCCACGCAAACCATCACACTGCCCAAACCACCAACCCACCCATATCATCACGCCGCCCACTTCAACAACCTATCCACATCACCACACCGCCCACTCCACCAGCCTACCCAAATCATCTCACCGCCCACTCTAAAAGCCCACGAACATCGTCACAACGCTCCCACTACCAGTATACCCACATCATCACATCACCCTTTCCAACGATCCACCCAGATCATCACTCCGCCCACTCCACCAGCCCACCCACCTCATCACAACGTGCACACCACCATTCAACGCACATCATTACACCGCCCTCTCCACCGACATACCCAAATCACCGCACCGCCCTCTGCACCAGCTCACTCACATCTTCACACCATCCATACCACCAGTCCAAACACCTCATCACACCGCTCACTCCACTAGCCCACCCAAATCATCACATCGCTTATTCCACCAGTCCACCCACATTATCACTTTGCCCTCACTTTGCCCACCGACATCATCACGTCGCAAACTCCACCGGCCAACCCACATCATCACATCTTCCTCTCTAGCAACCCACGCGCATTATCACACCTCCCACTCCATCAGTCCATCCCTATCATCACACCGCCACAGTGCCAGCCCATCAACATCATCATATTGCCTTCTCCACCGACCCACCCACTGCACCACACCACCCACTCCACCAGCCCACCCACATCATCACATCGCCCTCTTCACCACCCCACCCGCATCGTCACAACTCCCACTCCACCTCTCCACCCTTATTATCACGCCGCCCAAACCACCAGCCCACCAACATCATCACACCGCCTTTTCCACCTACCCATCCACTGCACCACACCTCCCACTCCACCAGCCCACCCACACCATCACTTCACCCTCTCTACCAGCTCCCCCTCATCGTTATAACTCCCACTCCACCTGTTCACCCTTATCATCAAACCGCCCACACCACCAGCCCACCAACATCATTACACCACCCTCTCCATCAACCTATCCACATCACCATACCAAATACAACCCCAGCCCACCCACATCATTACATCATCCGCTCAACTAGTTTACCCAGATCATAACATCGCTCCCTCCACCAGCCCAACCATATCATCATACCGCCCACACTACTAGTCCACCTACATCGTCCTACCGCCCACTCTTCCAGCTCACACAATCATCACACCACCCACTTTAAAAGCCCACCCACATCACCAAACCACCTACTCCAGCAGCCCACTCACATCATCTAACGGCCCACACCTCTAGTCCACCCACATCATCACACCACCTACTCCATCAACCCATCCAAATCATCTCACCGCCCACTCCACCAACCCACCCACATCATCATACCGCCCTCTCCACCAGCCCATCCAAATCACCACACCTCTCTTTCCACCAGCCCACGCAAATCACCACACCATCCCCTCCAAAACCCCACACGCATCATCACACCGCGCACTCGAAGAGTCCACCAATATCATCACAACGCCACACTAGCAGCCCACCATCATCACACCGCCCTCTCCATTAACCCATCCACAACACCACACCACCTACAACACCAGCCCACTCACATTATCACACCACCCAGTCAACTAGCTCAGTCAAATCATTACACCGCCCACTCCACCAGCCCACCCACATCATCGCACCAACCACACTACCAGCCCACCAACATCATCACCCCACCCTGTCCATCGACCGACAAACATCAAACCATCGCCCACTCCACCAGCCCAACCATATCATCACACCGTCCACACGACTAGCCCACCTACATCGACATACCACCCATTCCTCCAGCTAACACAAATCATCACACCACCCACTTCAAAAGCCCACCCACATCATCACATCATTCTCTCTACCAGGCCACCCGCATCACCATACGGCCCACTCCACCAACCCACCCATATCATCACACCGCCGACACTACCAGCCAATCAACAATATCACACCACCCTCTCCACCGACCCACCTGCATCACAAAACCACTCACTCCAGCAGCCCATTCACAATATCTAACCGCCCACACCCCTAGTCCACCCACATCATCACACCGCCCACTCCATCAACCCATCCAAGTCATCTCACTGCCCACTCCACCAGCCCAACCAAATCATCACACCACCCAATCCACCATTCCACCAACATCATCACACCGCCTAAATCAGCAATCCACCCACATCATCACATCGCCCACTCTACCAGCCCATCCACATCACCACACCTTCCAACCCACCAGCCCACCCAAATCACCACACCACCCACTCCCAAACCCCACCCACATCATTATACCGCCCACTCCACGAGTCCATCAAAATCATCACACCACCCATACTACCAACTCACCCACATCATTTCACCACCGACCCACCCACATTACCACACCGCCCACTCCACAAGCCCGCCCACATCATCACACCGCCCACTCCACCAGCCCACCACACGACCCAGAAGCCCACAGGTCCATTCCTGCACCTCCAGCTTCCCTGATCCCTGCCGTTGACAGCTGGTGATTGCATGTCTTCATTATCCTACCATGTCTGGCCGGCCGCCAAAATCTGGCTCTGATGGCCGGGAGAGTGGCAGGCGGCAGGAGAGTCGGTAGGTGAGCCTCCTTCACCTGAGCCAGTCAGATAGTGGCAGGTGGCAGGAGAGTCGGTAGGTGAGCCTCCTTCACCTGAACCAGTCAGATAGTGGCAGGCGGCAGGAGAGTCGGTAGGTGAGCCTCCTTCACCTGAGCCAGTCAGATAGTGGCAGGTGGCAAGAAAGTCGGTAGGTGGGTCTCCTTCACCTGAGCCAGTCAGATAGTGGCAGGTAGCAAGAAAGTCGGTAGGTGAGCCTCCTTCACCTGAACCAGTCAGACAGTGGCAGGTGGCAAGAGAGTCGGTAGGTGAGCCTCTGTCACCTGAACCATTACATCTAAGATACCAGCAGATGGCTGATGAAGAGAGAGGACCTTCCTGCAGAAGTTGTGCTGACGCTGGTTGGATGTGTTGTAGGCGTCAAGGGCAGGGAGAAATATGATGATCAGCTTCCCTGACTCTTGATAAGATGAAGAATAGACATTACCTCGCCTATTACTCAGGTTCATGGCACACTGTGCTCTTTAGGTGCCACAGGGGTAATAGAGTGGGCGGCAGAGTCTTGCTCTTAGTCTGGCCTCATCTTTATCCTGTGTCGAAAAATGTTGCAGCTGTAGATGACATCGTTAACATTATTGTGGAAATTAAAGATATCTCGTATAAAACAGGTAGGATTAGTTCCCAGACCCTAGCAGAGGCACCAGAGGTAAACAAAAGATCAGTAAGCAGAAATGTATAAAGAAAACAATTTGATCATATCTTGATATCATAACACCAGGATGATGAGAATCCTTTACCAGTAGCGCCAGGCGCGGGTTCTGCCTAAACTTGCTTGATAGTGCAACCTGCCCACGATGACAACGTAGTGGACTTAGTTCTAGCTACAAATGAAGATCTGGTCTGTAATACTGCAGTTAGAATAATACAATTGAGACCGACATATTACTTCTGAGTTAGATTGAAGCAACTTTTGCAATGTTGATGAACATGAAAGTCGTGAAAAATACCATATTATAGACTTAAAAATTCTTACAATCTTTGCATTGATCTTGACAGACACATCTAAGATGATTTCCTCAATAAAGCGACGTTGATGTAGTTAGAGAAAGCTTCAGAAAAACATTTACAGTGATAGAGGAACCTATATGCCAGTGTGTAGCAACCGGTCATTTTCCGAAACTAAGCCAAAGTTGTGCAACAATGAAATGAAAAACAGATTTCTTAGAAAATAGTAAACAATAAGCTTAAACAAAATAGAATACATTATGGAATTTTGCCTCGAAAAGATAAGGGATTTTTACGTCAAATAAAGAACATTATGAAGCCTTTATTATAGAAAATTACAAAACAATCCTCGATGAATTTCGTAATTGTATTGGAATTAAGGGAGTTATTACCGAGATGTTTGTTTCATGAATTACAGAACACGGTTCTGTTGCTAGGAAAGGACACCATTCTGCAACATAATGATATATGAGTTGAAGATATACCAATATCAGTCACTAACTGCAATTAAAATCAGTAATACGACAGACCTAAAACAATCTATCTGGGGACTTTAAAAGTAGCGAAGTATTGGTAAGTTAAGCCCTTGACTGTTCTATCCAATAAATCATGTGCCAGTACTCAGATTAGGTAACAAGTCACTGCATGGAAACTGTCTCCCAGTTAGCTTTACGTCTGCAGTTGGTAGACTTTTGTTATTAGAAACGACATTGTAAATAATTCAGAGGATTACCACTTAATAAAAGATTCTCATTATGGTTTTCCACGTAATCGTTCATGTCAGCCATATTTGCCTGATTTCTTCAGAGATGTCACCGTCATGTATGATGAAAGTAAATGCGTTTGTCATCTATTCAGATTTTCAGAAAGCAATCAATAAAGTCCTTCATCAAAGATTATAAGTAAATGGTGGTCAAAACATTAGTTGACTTGCCGTAAACAAATAGCAGAAATTAATGGTAAAGCCTCAGAATGGGTAGACGTAACAATTAAAGCGCTGTAGGGATAAATTTATGCACAAGTACTCTTTTTCACATATACTAATGACATCAAAATTCGTAGGCGATACTAACCTGAGAAATAAACAAACAACATAGATTGAACGTTTGCGTCTTCAAGCTCATATAGACAAACTGGTGGACTGGGCTCACTGGTGGCAGGTGAACAATGATAGGGATAAATGCAGTTTTACACATCGGCAGGAAAAACAAGAAGGCAAATTACAATATGAATTCTGTAATTTTTGTAGAGTTACAAGAGGGGAAACGAGGAAAAGGACTTAGGTTAAATGTACCCTAATGACCTAGATCCAAGTAAGCATGTGCATAGGAGCACTAAAGAAGGCGAACAATATCCATGGATTCAAAGGAAGGGCTTTAGTATATAAGTACAGGGAAATAATCCTCACAATTCACTCGAGCGTCTCTTCCATTGTACTTGAGAAAATAAATGACAGAATGGACATAAATCAGCGACGGACAACCAAAATGATTCACGAACTGAAAAACAAAACCTATAGGAGCCGACAAGACGAATTAGATTTATTCAGCCTAGAAAAGAGAAGTTCAAGAAGAGATCTGACACAGGTATTCAACTTATGAAATGCTTTTACAAATTCAATATAAGCAGCTACATAAGATTAAATTAGTCTGGAAAGTGACAGTGTTCTTAAAGATGTACTGGGAACTACTGACGTTAGTCTAGGATGTCAGAGGCCTAATGATGTTGGTATAAAGGCTTGTAGGTTCTGTTATTGGTGTGGGGACAAGGAGGACCACTATTGTTAGTGCTGGCACACGGAAGGAAGATGGTGATGGATAAGGGAGTATGGGTCAGTATTGATGTTGTTTTGGAAGTGTTAAGGGCTGTGGTTGTGGTAAGTAGACACAGAAGGTTCCTTGTCTTGGTGTGGGTCTAAAAAAGCTCCCTGTGGGTGATGGTGAGGAAGCATAGAAGGCTGCTGCTGTAAGCATGTCGATATCGTGGACTATGGGTGTTAGTGAGGAGGCAGAGAAGGCTGTAGGTGTCGCCATATGGAGTCTATAGTTGTTGGATGGAAAGCAAAGGAAGGTGCTGGTGTTGACATAAAAGAATAAAAGGATATATATCACCGGTTACTTAGATTATAGTCTTTGATATTTCTTGAGTTTTTACACCAGTCACACATACCATAGCTACTGAGTGGAACCCCATATCATCCTCACAACACCGTCCAGGACACTACACCATCCTCACACCATCGTCCAGGACACTACACCATCCTCACACCACCGTCCAAGACACTACACCATCCTCACACCATCGTCCAGGTCACTACACCATCCTCACACCACCGTCCAGGACAGTGTACCATCCTCACACCACCGTCCAGGACACTACATCACCCTCACACTACCTTCCAGGACACTACACCATCCTCCCACCATCGTCCAGGACACTACACCATCCTCAGACCACCGTCCAGGACACCACATCACCCTCACACCACCGTCCAGGACACTGCACCATCCTCACACCACCGTCCAGGACACTACACCATCCTCACACCACCGTCTAGGACACTACACCACCCTCACACCTCAGTCCAGGACACTACATCACCCTCACACTACCGTCCAGGACATTGCACTATCCTCACACCATCGTCCAGGACACTGGACCATCCTCACACCACCGACCAGGACACTACACCATCCTCACACCACCGCTCAAGACACTACATCATCCTCACACCACCGTCCAGGACACTACACCATCCTCGCACCACAGACCAGGACACTAGACTATCCTCGCAACGCCGTCTAAGGCACCACATCATCCTCACACCGCAGCCCTGGACACAAACGTGCTGGACACTAAATCATCTTCATACTGCTGCACTGGATATCGTGTGTAACAGTAAAGACACGTCTCTCATTACTACGGTCTGTCTTCCTCCTGCAGGTGTAATGTTCGTGCTGGTTCAGGAAAGTCTGCCAGAGTCAAGTACCTCGTCAGCTGTGATACACTGCTCTACACCTGCTCCCAGGAACTGCTTCATTTCCACAATTCTCTCTTGCTTCATCCTCTCCTCTTTTATCTTATCGTGTTATCCCTCATGTTAGCATTTTTCCCGGCTTGTTCCGTCGTGTTGCATCATTTCCCGGAAACTTCTCTTCTCCTTCGTCTTATCTCTTTATACGCCATCTTATATTGTCCTATATATCTTATCCCATCACCTTCCACAGTAAGTTGTCCTCTCCCACCTTACCCTGTCATTTCTCACTTCATATCATCGTCTTCCATGTTATTTGTCGTTTCACCTTTCATGATGTTCTCTTCCACGGTATCCTGTCGTCTACCGTCTAAACCCATCCTCTTCTATCTACACCCTCTCCTGGTCTCTCCCTCAGTCCCCTTGCGGCCATTGACATCTTCCCTCCTTGCTTCCCCAAGGACGACGGTAAACATATTTTGTGTAATTTGTCTAATTTTCACAGAGAGAAAATATTAGATTTCATCCTGATGAAGTTGTTGACTAGATCCAATCCGTGCCAGTGACTAAGGCAAACTGGCTGACGTTTCCATAATTAGGTCAGTGGCATCTCACGAGACCTCACGGTTCAACGTTCCGCTATAACCTGACCTCCAGCTTCTGCAATAATTCATGCAACGAATCTGACACTTTACTGCAGAGGTCCTTCACTCGGGTCCATCTCATTGCTTATAAGCTCTTATCTTTCAGCTGAAGGTTAATGAACTGCATCACATCCAGACGGTCGGTGTCCTGAGATAGGTTGATTGTTTCTTGATGTTGTGCTTCTCTTGGTGCTCTCTCTGGCTCCTCCTTGTGTTCCGCCATGTTCACTAACCTCTTGCACATTCATACGTCACTCATACATTACATACCGAAATTATACTCTTTTATTATTTCTTTACCCATGTATCACTGTGATCATCTGTTCTAATAAAGTTCATGTATCACAACCATGCGCCTTAATTACTACGGCTGTAAATACGAACCATTGTCGTTGGCCTTGCACATACCCATGCATCATTCCTATATTTCTTCGTTCCACTCACATCTATTAATCATAGCCATACATTTCCCTTTAATCACGCAACCCCAGGAACCCTTTTACAAGCCTCCTACAGCTTCAAGGTTGCCGTCCAATAAGAAGTAGGGAAATGATAGACTACTTTCGAACTAGAAGTTTTTCGAAGAGACTTTTCTTCCTTCCGTTCACCGACAATGATACAACATCGTAAAAGTTGACTTTTCACTTACTGTGTAACCACATGGAGGTTGAGGTCAATCGTATTTTGAATATGTATTCATAGTAAGTCTAGCCATAGTTCCTCACAGACTACCTTACTTGTAGCTACTGTTTATATTATATAAAGAAATCCCACACTCGAGACATACCCGTCTGCTCTGATCCGTATCTATGTATATGCTTTGCCCATCCTAAATACGCCACTCATACCCATACATCCTGCCACGCTACTGTATCCTGGCCTGATCGATAAATCCTATTCATGCACAAGTACTCTGCACAAAGCAACAAATTTCATCCAAATTAGCATCTCCCAAACTGACATATATACATGTTTGTACCTTTTATCCTTTCATCTTGCATATATTCATTACACCCTCTCAATTCACATATACTTACGATACCATTTGATTTTCTTTCTGCGCGTATCACTTGTTCATATTTCTTATATGTATGATACTCTTGTATTTTGCTTATGCTCATTATACCCTTCAGTCCACATAGACTCATCCATTGATAGGCTATGCATGGTGAGAGTGTCTTTGGTTTAAGAACCATACTTAGCACCTGAAGAAGGCGTTGAAATTTTTCGGTTGGTGGATGAAGCTTGACGGTAACGTCCTTGATGACCATGGCACTTGATTGGCCTAAAACCCAGACAACTAACCGACCAAATGCCTACTGTTTTTATTGAGCACTTCACACCCAGGCGATGAAGATATACATGGAACACCCGTTGTTCTGGCTCAGGCACGAGTGCTTGCTGCAAGTTTTTGATAATCAGCATATTACCACGAAACACGTGTATCATAAATATAATGACGCCTTAAACACATAACATCTGCCTTCGTGAAGTTAGAACCATCTCTTTTCAATACGCAAGTCACTGAGCCATTACGTGTATAGATAATGAAACTGTACAGTGTCAGTAATGACTTATGAAAATAAGCATCAATACAGAGCTCATCGGACCTTGGTTTCATCGGACACCAACAAGATGAAGATAAGCTAAATCATATCCTTGTACTTTGGAATTCAGTTTAAATCATATATGGAAGAGAGTTGTGGAGACGACGTCATGGGAGGATATTGCTGGCGCTCAGTGAACGCTGCTGGTGTTGGAAAAGATGATATGGAGGATACTGACTGCCAGGGAACGTTGTCGAGAAAATGGTGACCAGAAATGTTCTTATGTGAAGAAAATGATGATCCGGGAACACTGGTATGGTACGGGTGTCCAGGAGACACTGGGAGACGAACCTGGTGTCCTGAGACTCTGTAGTACGATAGTGGTGTCCAGGATATGTTGTGTCCAGTGAAAGCTGTGTCTATGTAAGGTTGTGTCCAGGGAAGGTTATGTCCAGGGAAGGTTGTGTCCAGGGGAGGTAACGTTCAGGGAAGATTGTGTCTAGGAAAGGCTGTGTCAAGGGATGATTGTGTCCAGGGACGGTTGTGTCCAAGGGAGGTAGTTTTCACGGAAAGCAGTGTCCAGGGAAGGCTGTGTCCAGGGAAGGTAGTGTCCAGGGAAGGTTATGAGAGGAGAGTTGTGGGCAGGGAAAGTTAAGATATGATATTAGCGTCAAGGAGAATCTATGAGAGAAAGCTATGGCTCAGAGGACGATACGGTATGGTACTGGTTTGTACGGCATCAGTGTTCACAAGACTCTACAGGAGACTGGTATCCAGGAAACGCTGCCCACCAATACTAGTGTTAGAGAGACGCTGTGGATGAATGACATTAATCATGTTTCTCACAGATGTTACTGTGTCTAATACCTGGCTTCCACTGATCCTCACATGTCACTCTTACTGGTTCTCTTTCACGTCTACTCTTGTCTCTCACTTGCAGTCGATGCTGCATCCTCCATTCCTTCTTGCTTACTATTTCTTAAGCACTA
>JAUUDZ010116512.1:0-19346 GCA_032361705.1 Panulirus versicolor
TCTCTCTCTCTCGCTCTCTCTCTCTCTCTCTCTCTCTCTCTCTCTCTCTCTCTCTCTCTCTCTCTCTCTCTCTCTCGCTCTCCTGGTCTTCCTGTAAGGGAAAAAGGTAATTCTTGTGGTTCTTGATACCGTGTCTACCACATCTCGATACCTTGTCTTCCAGTTTTCGATATCTTGCCTACCAGTTGCTCTGGAATCGTCGTCATAAAATCACTGATTTTATAGATCAGGCGAGATGAGGTGGTCTTCTGTCGTTCGAGATGAGGTGGTCTTCTGTCGTTCGAGATTTTGTCAGTTTCTTGTTACAACACTGTATGTATCAGCGGAAGTCCGTACTTACACCGGATGTCAAGTTTCATGAAGTGGGTGAGAGATTAAACCGAATGTTCGTTCACGAGATAAAAGGTCGAAGGTGATGTCCCTGTTATGAATCCCATATATTGGATTTCTCTCAAGATCTTCGTATCCCTCTCCAGTTCTATGTGTATGTTATGTTGAGGTTCAGATCATCTTTCCTTGGGTGTCAGGTTTGTTGAGGGGAGCCCGTGCGCGTTGCAGGGTTGGTCCCGGGGGGTTGGTTGAATTTGAAGGTCGTTTTGGCGGGATGTGACGGTCATTCCGGCGCAACACCTGCCTCACCTGACCTCTCACCTCACTCCACCTAAATTCACAATATTGTGCCCTGGGACCACGGCGGCACCATTCCTGGGAGATGATGGCGTGACTGACCTTACCCTCAGTGGCCTCTGGTGTGTATTATTCCTTTTTGAGATATCAGAGGTCAAAGGGTCACACCGTGATGCTCCTGTGTCATACCGTCGTGCTACTGGCTCAGCGTCGTTCTCCTGGGTCGTACCGTCGTGCTCCTGGCTCATACCGTCGTGCTCCCGGGTCGTATCGTCGTGCTCCTGGCTCATACCGTCGTGCTCGTGGGTCGTACCGCCGTGCTCCTGGCTCATAGCGTCGTACTGGTGGTGCTACTCTAGTGAGAGTGAGGGGCCATCGTGGTGGTGTGATCCGCGTGATCACAGTGAACATCAACAGATATTTCCCTCAGAAGCGGAGTTAATGCGACGGAGAGGCAGCAGGACACGTGCCACGCTCACCCACGCCTGCACCACACCACCACCACCACCTCCTCCTGCGCCTTCTACACACCGCTGACATCAGAATAGTCAAGAGTAGCGGTCCACCCAAAGTATTACAAAATTATCAAGATTAATGGCACACCCAAAAGTTTAATCCAAAATTGTTGCGGTTTGCGATGGACTTACTATAATACTTATGGTTGATTCCAAAGGGCAGTTGACTTACTTAAACCGCGGGTGTATGATATACTGACCAGAAGGATAGTGAGGAGCAAATTAGCCCGGCGCTTGGAACATATAGATTTTCATTAAGAGTGTAGCATGGAGACACTACGACCAGCATGGGTACCCGACGACCTGAGGTAGGATTGATGTGTCCTGAATAAGGATCATTGCCTCCTGAAGTAGGATTACTGTCTCATGTGAAATCAGTTTAATTAAAGTACGCCGAGGTCTGTTTCCATGGAACGTAAGCCTGGGATAACGAAGATTTGGCTCTTGGGTTCGATGTCCTGACATTTAACGTAACTCTCAAAGGTCGCGCTGTCATATGTAAGGGGTAAAGAGTAATTATTATTGGTTATATTCGGTCCGTGAATGATGCTGTTTGCTGCACCTGTAATAGTGATATATAATGACTGTCTCCCACCAGCTGAACAGTCATTGTCAGTTGTAGATGACTGAACACACCAGGGTTGTGTATAATCCACGCAGTGGATGAGGCAGGTTGACGGCTGAGTTGAGGTGAGGCAGGAGACTTGGCTGTGGTGAACGATGATACAGAGTGCCATGTTAATGTTGTGGTCGTCATGTCACAATGTTGTAGCGTGTTCACGGCTTGGTGGTCACGTGACGGTGTCGTGAGTGAGTGGTTGGTCATGATGTGTGCTAGGGAGGAGAGCATCTTAGGTAGAATTGGGGGTAGATAACCGGACAGGGTTGCCGCGCAGGTAGACAGTGTACCACTGTGATGATGGCTGTGAGCATCCTCCATACTGGAGGGACACAGACTTGTGAATGTGATACATCTGCTCAGGAGAACGTTGATTATGGCTCCTGTAACAGTACCCACAGCTTTTAGGAATAAGGTGTGGTGCTCATGATCCGGGATGTTTAGATTAGAGTGAACTGTTGGATATAAGTACCTCGTATATTTATTTTATTGTAAGGATGAGTTGTGTTTGAAATTTGAGTCGACAATGAGTTCGATTTAGAAGGAAATATGGGTAGATTTTTTTTTCCCAGATGAATTGAACCAGGTTATTGCTTCCCAGTTTTGGAGACATATGTCAGAATTATAGGAATGAATATGACCAGTGCGGAAAAAATAATAAGTAACAGAATGGGGAAGGTCAGGAGAATGAGTTGAAGAACGTATTGTGGACGACGCAACGTCTTAGTGAAAAGGGTTGATTGTGGGAAAAGACGACCTGTTGTTGTTGTTGTTAGAGATTCACCAGGTCTAAGCCCGGCACGCGCCTCTCTCGTAACACTCTCTCTCTCTTTCTCTCATTTTATCTCCAGCCTACCGTTAATCACATCACATGTTTTCGTGAAGAAGGTCGTGCGTGAAAAGTAGAAAGCGCGTCTGTTTGAGAGCCCTGAAGAACGCCACTGTTGACTAGGGCGAGAAATTAACAGATCAGCAACCACCGCAGTAGAGCAACCGTGAAGCAGACTACACCAGAAAACCGAGAAAAATTGGGGAAGTCAAAGGAAAGGAAGTTTGGTGCTTAGAGACTTATGCCACGTGAACCCAGTGAAATGCCACGAGAGTTGTCAGGGTCCACGCGAATTGGTTCACCAGAGGTGGGGTCAGGAAAAATCACCAGGAGAGCTTTCCCCGCGAGAGCTACACTAGGAATGGGAGTCTGAGTCTTCGAAACATAGCGAGAGTGAGGGAGAGAGGGAGGGTTGTGAAGACTTACCTTGCAGTAAAGGTGAGAGTAATGGACGGTAGTCAGAAGGGCCAGGACGGTTACTGACAAGAAGAATGGCAAGTTTGGGGGATTTTAATCGGGCGAAATAGGCCAACGAGGACCATACCTTAGGTCAGGCTCGTCACAGTGTGGTGTGACGGTGGAGGCGAGGTTCGTGTGACGCTCGCGTGTGTAGGAAGTCGGTCGCATGGGGTGACGGATCCCCCGTACGGCGACCAAATTATCCCCGCGCCGAGACATCTTCCCCGGGATGCCAACTGGGGCCAGTTTTAGTCACCGTGCATACCCGGCCGCCATGCTTGCACCGCCGCCTTGTCCCCCAGGGTGTTGATGGGGACTTGGTGAGTTGGAAAGAAGTTGGCGCTTGAAGTTCAGAGTTCAACGAAGTTGAGTCTCGTGGGTCGGGTGATAGTGGCAGATGTTGGCAGGAGGCGGTGAGGGGGATTGGCCGCTAAGTTGGTGGTGGTGGTGGTGGGCAGCAGGGTGCTTGTGTCGCCGGCGGCGGCCGCCCTAGTGCTTGGCTAAGTATAGGAGGCGAGCGGCCCGGGTGGGCAGACTTCACTTGGCCACGTGACCCTAGCAGGTGCTTCTCACACCACACTTCCTTTCACACACACACACACTCACACACACACACACACACACACACAAATGTAACGACCCACGCATACTCATGTGCACCGCCACATGACTTACATTGGATACGTACATATGTACGCAGATATTCATACTTCCTTAGTCCATACATGGTGACAGCAGTACACACATTGCCATACATACATTTATACACATGACTTCTACACGTCTTTGTAGCGAGACACTGACAGTAGGAAAGGCGAACATGGTTACCTACACAAATAATTTAAACTTAAGGATTTAAGTGGAGCATAAACTGAAGTCATGTAGTTCAGATTGTGAGAGTTGATATGAGGAGCGAGCGGTGCCAGGAAGACCCACTGCCACGGTGTGGGTTGTATGTTGTCGTGAATACCACCTTAATAACCTGTGAATGGTGAGGACGCAAGATCCGTTGGTGAAGCCCTCCCCGTGACGGTTGGTGATGACGTAACGACGTCCTCGGTAGCAGTGACATCATCACCAGTGTATCTCTACCGCCCGCCACGCGCTGGGGTCGCTGACGTCACGGATGTGCGTTTGGGCGTGGCTCTCCTGCTGCAGGTTTCTGGATGGGCTGGAGGTCTCCCCGTAGTGCAGGACTGTGGCCCCTGATACCGTCGCGATCAGGGACCCGACCAAGGGGCTGAGGACGTGTAGTGGCGAGGGAAGTGGGCCTGGCCGGCTTATCGTGCAGGGCAGGAGGGTCAGGGGTAAGGCTGTAGGTTTGATGGGGGTAGTGGAGGGTAACGATACTGTGCTGGTGGTCAGGGTCACACGGACGGTCCGGCCGCAGCAACCAGCTCAGACCAGCGTGTGTGTGTGTGTGTGTGTGTCACACTTGCTGGAATATCTCCGTATTTCACTGGCGAGATCACAGCTGAACTTTTACACCCCCTAGAAATGTCATCAGCGTTGTATAACCATAATGTCTTGGCCTTTAAGGAAAACGTTATACGGGGAATAATGTAATGAAGTTTTATATGCTGAGTAGTGGAATTACGATGGCGTACCTTTTGAGTTGGGGTGGGCACGGAGAGGTGGAGGGGTGGGGGAGAGTCACCATGATCGATGGTGCTGGGACAGCGATGGCTTTTTTTGTGTGTGGGTGGGGGGGGGGGATGAACCATTCTGCTGGAGCAGACAAGGGCGGGAAGGGAGCCGCGTCCGAGGGGGAAAGACGGGGCGCTCATAGTCAGGGACATGTCAGCTGTGCGATGAGGGGAGGGTAGATGAGGGCAGCTTAATGGAAGATATGGTTGCTGCTATTGTCTGTATGTGTTGAGGGGGGGGGGTGGAGGACTGTGTTGGGGTGAGCAGAGCAGCTGTCGGCGACGTGGTGGGGTGCGGGTGTGGGACCAGCCGTTACCAGTAGCACGTCTCTTGGCCATACAATCTCCTCCCCTGTCCACACAGTCTCCTCCCCCTATCCACATATTCTTCAACTCTATCACACAGTATTCTTACTTGTCAACATAGCCTCCTCCCCTATCCACATCGTCTCACCTAGGTGTCCTTGCTTAGTTCCAAGCACTTATCAACATTTGAAACCAGCCTCCTTCCCTTACTCTTGTCGATCCACCTCCTTGTTGCTTCGTCTCAGCTCAGGCAGAGTCAGGTTGGCCAGACCGTACCCAACACTCCTTTACTCACCGTCTCAACCATTCCTTCCTCTGTATTGAGCCTCGTTCTGTTGTCCTCATTTTTCCGTCATCGTTCTTGTTGACCTAGATGCACATACCTGCGCAGCCGCTTGCACCCGACATTGCTGTAATGCAGGTACCTCGCCGTATCGTGGATCGTGTCCCTTTTCTCGTGAGAATAAACTTCAGAAATCACGGTGAACCCACGTTCGTTGGTTCTGCAGGTGGCCCAGTATTAGGATGAGTGTAGTGAGTATTAGTGTAGCGTGGCAGGCTGCTTCCCTTGGGGCCTTACTCACTCTGTGTTGATACTTGACTCCCTCCCGTCGGGAATGAGACAAAGCCGTTACTATAGTTATATCCACTTTTATTGATGTGCGGAAGATGTGTCTTTTGTAGGGGTGTAGTTGTTGATAACGAGAGAGAGAGAGAGAGAGAGAGAGAGAGAGAGAGAGAGAGAAGTTGATGGTGGAGTAACCTGGTGGAGGTGACACGGTCTGCACACATGTTAAGTTCAGCAGGTCCTCGGTGTCAGACACTACTAGTATGATATGCTGCCAGCACTTCTTTACTCAGCACACAGGCTTTGGGAAGCGCTGTGTGTTGTGCTTTAGGGAAGGGATTATTTATCTCCTGTGAACACAGGACTTTATCGGATGGGAAGTTTTCCGAGGATTTGTAGGTTAATTTGAAGACGTCCTCAGAGATGGAGTCTAGTTTGTTTGCCTTAGGGCGCATTGCTTGCTTGACTCTGACGTGTGTTGCGTGTGCGGCAGGGAACTATATGGAAGTTACTGAATACCTGTTTCTTCACTTTATAGCAAAGACAAGTGAACTGTGGAAGTGAAACCTTCTGATTTTTAGGTCGTGATTCACGAACATCTGTCGCAGACTGTGAAGCGACTAACATAAGTTGGTTTAAGTGTATAGCTATATTGATAAGTGTAAGTAGACTAAGATCATTTAAGTGAATCTATAGAGAACAGTTGTATACAAAGAAAACGTTGACCTTATAGAAAAAGACAGACCTTTTAGAGATTACATAGACCCTACATAGAAAACTATGTGCATATAGAATTTAAAGTGTAACTAGAGGAGACTGGCGTGTACATAGAAGACGGTTGAGAGTGTTGACCAGGTAGATGTAGTGTAGCATGAACCCAGGATGGCCAACAAGAAGAGAGCTTCCTCGCTTCTGAAGGACATCAAGTGAGTACCTTCCTGCCTGTGTTTAACCTTACGTAGCCCCACAACAATAGCAGTTGCTGCTGCCTTCCCAAGCCTGTAACCAGGGTAAGTGTCTGACCTCAGCTGCAACACTCCGACATTTAAACGAATCAGGTATTATTTCCTCACGGAACCTTGTTGTAAGAAGCAGAAGAAGATAAGTATCTCTTATTCGGATGATACGTGCATTGACGACTGTAGGAGTCGATGTCCCATAGTTTTGATCGCTTTTGACCAAGACACCAATGAAAGGCATTCGAATGTAGGAGCAGTACGCGGAGCAGTATCCTCCGTTGTGCATTGCCTGCTTGGGGAAATGTTGCCCTACATGAGCACGTCATCCAGTGAGTAGAAACATTACTGTAATGCTTTTTAAAATCCTTGACAGCATTCCTTTGTCTCTGTATTTTCATTTTTTACGTATGAAATGTGTATCAGTTTAAGTAATCTGGAGTCTTATCATGTCAGTCACTTCGACCTTTGTGCTCTCAGTTTCATTCTCTTGTCATCACTTTACGTATTCCTCAGCGTTGATAGTAGATATCCATCTTCCTCTTCAGTTTGTTGATAACTCAGGTTTGAGGCGGTGGCCCACAAAGCTTCTGTACCCTCCACCACCTGGCTGGTAATGTAGACTGTGAGTATTGATGTGGTATGTTTTTCAGTGTGTACCGTTGGGTGCTATGATTTTCTCTTGAAGGTCGTAAGGCTAACATTTTTTTCCTTCTTAAATCATCCATTTTGCTTTTCATATACAAGCCTCGTGTTTTCCTTATCACGCAAGGCCTCTATTTTACGTCACTCAAGTCCTTCATTTTCACTTTTGTCATCCCAGTCACTTGTTCTCCCTCACGTGAGTCATTTCCACCTTCTATTCAGGGTGAGTTGGGAAGGTGTATAGGGTGACGTAAGACTAGCCCCTCCCCCCTTCCCAGCGAAATTGGGGTAGGGATGGGGAGCGGGGAAGTCTCTTGCAAATGTCTTGCATAACACACACACACACACAATCAGCAAACCATCTCTTTCTTTCATTGAGAAAATACTGTATCAAGTGGATATACACAGTAAAGGAAATCCGTCCTGAATAGAATTTTTTTTTTGTTTTTTATGGTTTCATGTTACGACGTATTTACCTCGGTCAGTGTAACTTGAAGGTGCACAGCGACGTGTACAGATCATGTCCAGGCAGTGTTTTTCTTCAGCGTTAAGGATGACCAAGTGTTCTACCCACATGTTTAGTGTTAAGCATATACTTTGAAGAATCTTTTCATTAATGTTACCAGGATGCCATTACGTGAGATTTAACAAGTCTAAATCTTGTGAACTGATGACGGTGTTGCAAGCATCGACCTGTATCCGCCAGACGCACCCCTCGATCGGTCAGTTCCTCACTGGCTTTCGTATAGGAAATACGTAGAACCGTCGTAGTGGATGAAGAAATTAATGTGCTCTATAGATCTAGGTCAGTTGTCCCTTGTTGGAGAAATAAGGACAACCGACTGAAATATATTGATGAGAAAAATCATGGACTTCATCGTGGAGGTTAGGTCCTTCACTTTGTATCCAACTTGTTGTACTTGACAAACCAGCTATTTTCTCCCTCGAGCCTTATGATTATCTCGGTCACTTCGGCACACGTTCCTTGCGGCAATTTTTTTTTCTACCACCCCCAGATGCCCGCTCTTGTCGCTCTGTTATTAAAGAATATCAAGCTTCCTTTGGACATGTATATTTATTGTGAACAGCATACATATCTCGAAGGAGTTACATGTTCTTTCTAGCCCTCCAAAATTATCCTGAAATTATTATTTTCGCACATACGTCGAAGTGAGTGACGTCCTCAGCATTTTGTACATGGAATCATTGTGAAATTTTTGATCATATATTTTTGGCGTTCGATCACTTTGTAGAATATTGAAAAAGTAACTCCAATGTATATAATTATATTATTATTTTCTGTTATATCTTGGAATTACAGTATAATCTTCCAGTACAATCCCGGAATTACATTATTATTTCCAGCTGCCTCGGAATTTATTATTTTCTAGTACAGTCCTCGGAATTATTTCATTATTTTCCATTACCACCTGTTGACACGTGCCGGGCAACGCGAGGCCTCCGTGCAGCAGTTGGCGAACTTGTGCTGTGGGGCGGGAAGTGTGGGTGGCTGGTGTGACAGCCACACAGACAGGTCTGCTGACTTGCTTGAGAAACCTGAGCTGCTTGCCCTGGGCCCTACGTAAACATACCTGGTCGTGCAGGAAGCATGTCTGGTGTTACTGCTTGTTAATGATTCATCAGTAAGTCATCCATTGCAGGCCTGGGTGTGTACTACACTTGCAGATACCTGCAGTAGAATTTTACTGATTAAAACAACGCTTGAAGACACCTACAGTTGAATTTGATTTGAGAAAAGGCGTTCGTTACTTGTGTGTCCTGTCGGGACGCAGGCGCAGGGGGTGTTGATATTGTGTGTGGTGTGCTGCCTGTGGGATGGGATTTATCGTTCTCCTATTGTACGCTCACACGGTTCTCGAAGATGTGGATATATATATATATATATATATATATATATATATATTGAATTAGAACAGTATTTTGGCGGCCCACTTGTGTATAGGACAGCGTCTCTGGTCAGTGTCATTGCCGGGGAGGTATGTGTGGAGAAAGGCCAGAATATGCTAGGTATTCGTCGGTGAGAGTGTATTAAGTATATCTTTCTTATACCCAGTTAATTAGGATCATCGCGGGTTTTGTGAGCTGAATTATTGAAGGTTTGTGATAAATTGATCCCCATGTAGTTAATTATGGATTATGGTACGGAAAGAGGGATGATACCTATGGTTGCATTGGATGACTTGACTGCCCATTTTGTGACGGAATGGGTAATGTAAAGCTTCCCTATTGCAAAGTTTTATGTTTAGTCTTGGATGATGGCGATGAGAACCGCCGACTCAGATTCCAGCCGTTTATGGTATGTTTTGATCTCTCTACACAATATAGGGTGACGTAGAAAATTACTGGCGTACGTGTATGTGAATATCACTAGCGGACGCGATAACTGACAAACCTGAGGTGTGTCGGGACTTTGGTCGCTGTGCCGTAGAAAACGGGTAACGGGAGGAACAGGCTTCGATTTTCTATGATGTGCCTCACTCAGTAGCAGGGAGACTCCACTAAAGAGAGGTAAGGCCAGGCCTTAACACCCACGTATCCATTATGCTTTGCATGGTGTAAGGAAGTCAGGGATTACCGTCATACAGTGGGTCTATGACAAAGCCAGTTGGCACGTTGCGAATAGATGGCGTACTTCTTGCGTACTCCTTTTCAGAGGAAAGGATTTTTGTTTTGTGGATGAATCTTAGACATGTAGGTGTGAAACATATAATAAAATTTTCCATTAGTTGAAAACAGCTGTCAAGTTGGGTAGAGCTCATTGTTAAAGGGCTTGTGTGACATTCTTCCTGGGTGATTGCCGCCTTAATTATTTACACATTGGAGATATAAATCAGGCACGATTCAACGATTCTGATCCAGCGTACCCTCCTGCACGTCAACAAATATTGAACAAAAAATGTAGTGGTGATATGTAATTATGATGTTTGGCAAGTGTTATGTGACGGTTTGATAAATGACAAAATACGGCAGAAGTCTCCTCCAGGTGATTGAGAGCGTGGCAGAAGACCTCATCAATCAGTATAAGTGAAACGTTGTGTTAGATTAACCGTTACAGTTTTCAGAGTAAGGCTGTCTTAAGGACCTGTGTTAGGGGAAGACCTGGTAAGTCGAAAATCAACAAAGACAGCAGCGTTTGACTTTGCTTCACTTCCTTCTCCATAGAAAAATATGTGCCCGTCGTTTGCTTATAGATTGATAGATATTGGTGATTATTAGTCTAGTGTCGCGGTAGGTTAGGTGATGAATTTAGGTTATGTGGTTTCTCTCCGTTATTCACGTTTTCTATTTTTGTGCGGTTTACCTCATAAAATCATCCTCTCGTGTTGAATTTGTTGGCATTTAGTGATTACTGACACAAAATATACCGAAGGTAGTGGATAGGTAGGAAGGGATCGCGTGGACTATAAGAAAAAAGAAAAATGGCGTAGGTGTTTAACCAAGAGCTCCAACTCTCGTACCTGCTGGCAGCCTAGATACGTAGTGTTCCCGCCCAACGCTTACCAGCACCATCGCCCTCGGGTTCGCTTAGTTGGCCTTATTTTTCGTGTGCTAACCAATATCGGGATTTTGTTTCGTGATTATTTAGTGCATATAGAGGTACACTGTAAAGTGTGTTGTAGTTATACTGATGTGGGCGACGTGCGGTCGTGTGTGTGCGTGTGTGTTGGCGTAGTTGTGTGTGTGGGAGCGTAGAGGATGGTGGGCGGCGGAGGTCTACGTAGCCTAGCACACCTGACTTGCATGTGTCCTCTTCATTGTGACTTGCTTATGTTACTTGGTGATTCTCCTTGATCCATGTTGTGCTCACAGCTTCACCAGGACTAAACGAAAGGGAGGCCTAACGTTTCCACAGGCAAGAACAATGTTGGTGACTTGTTCGGTGAAACCTGAGGGTGGAAGTGGAGGCATACTCGATGAAAGTTGTGTTGAGCCACTTTACTGTATCTGATAGGAAAGGTTTGGTGATGTTGGAATGTTATTACCGGAAATAGTGCGTTCGTAAATGATGTATATTTTTTCGAAAAGGGCTATAGATAACAAAAGTGCAAAAATTCAAAGTCATTTCTTAGAATCACATCACATTGATGCTGATTGGCGTTAGAAATTGAAGTAAAACATTTATGGGGTCAGAGACCCAGTTTTTATCCTATGTTGAAGGTGAATTATGAACAATACTACATTATGGATACAAGCTCACATTTAAAGTGAATGTACAGTGAAGTTAATTTCTTCATTTCCAACCAGTGTAGATCACGGCCATCAGTTCAGCCAGTAGCTTCGCTTTACCACATTTGATTATTAATGATAAATCTTTAGATGGTATACTTCTACAAGCATGTACATACAACTTCATTAATCTTTCGAAATATTAAGTATATATAAGTCACAGCTGTAGAGAGAGAGAACTTTGAAGTCAGGATTATACCGGTTCATCTTAGAAACTTAGGAAATTTTACATTGTACACATAATTGTAACCTTTTTGATTATTTGCAATCATGTATTCGTTAAATATAGGAGGGAGATCAACCCTCGAGGGGCCCCTATTTTTTTGAATTAAGCAGTGTTCTATGTAAGCCAGCAAATCACAGATTACTTTTGTTTTCAGGTTTATTTTAACTAGTAACTGTACTTAGGATTATTTTAGCATATCTATTTCATAACACTGCATTTATTCAAACAGGATTATTTCATCTCGGTGATCTGATAATTCTGTTAGTGATATTCAGTCGAGGCAGCCCACTAACGCAGATTGAGAATGTGAGAACATACTTCGCAAGGGTCGTTGAATTAGCTTGCACTGGTCTTACTGGTTTTTATGAATAGGAATGATGAACTGTGTGTGTGCAGGTAGTGTGCTCATGTTGGGGGGGGGGGGCCTCACGTATGCGTGTATACACACACAATGGTTCGTCTCTTGCCACAGCTGCACTGGTAGCGCCAGCCTGTATATATATATATAGTTGGGAACAGAAAACGAGAGCATTTACGAGCTGTTATATATATATATATATATATATATATATATATATAATGTGTGTGTGTGTGTGTGTGTGTCCGGCTAAACCATGTGTTTGACAACTGCGGTCACAATATACCAGGGAGAAAGTTTTACACGTGCTGCCACGTCTCGTAACCTTGAATATTTGTACACTCGTTAAAAGAAATATCTTACCTTTTGTGTGAAATAATATAACACTGTGGATGAAGGATTTTGAGGATTGTCATTGGTCCGGCCTCACATTAGTAACCCTGATTTCATGATACTATGATATATCAACTGCTTGCGACGTTTCCTGTTATTTCCCGCAACAAGATTCATTTCATATTTCGATAGAAAGAATTTGAAAGTAGGGCTACCACGATTATTAGGAGTCTTGTCTTGTCATTCCCGCTTACCAACCCTGCCGAGATAACAGTCGTATTGATCTTTTCGAAATTCATCGAATCCATCTGGGAAGATATTTTTTTTATACCGTGTGTACCATGACTTCAGTACTGCTTTTATGCATGCTCACACGCTACTAGTCATGTGTACACACACACACACACACACACATATGCGTGACAGCATAAGGGTGGCTCATGGTGCAACATAAACGCAGTATTTCGAGTGTGGTTGTGTGGAGAGTCGGGCTACAGCACTGCTATTGGCTTACCGCGACGATCCGTAAATTTTAGAAAATTGAATTTTTAAACAAAGTTTATAGCAAACGTACAGTTGTTGTTGTTTTTCGTTCACGGACACTGAGTGCGACATCGTCATGCATTCCAGGCATGCATAGGGAGCGAGACGCATAAGTTGGGCTAGGCTGTGGGCATGGTGGCCTCGTGTGAGTGTGGTTAGCACTGATGGTGCTGGAGTATTCGTTGGAGGATGTCCGTAATCAAGAATTATTTTTCGTAGATTGCGTATAGTGAGACTTATTTGAAGTTTGTACTAGGCTTTGATGATTATTATGTGAAAGACGTTCATGCTTATACCTTGCGTCGTTATTTTGAGATCTGTTGTGTGGATTCCTCCACCTCCACCCTCCTTACGCCAGTCTTCATGGTTCAGACGGGCCCTACACGTACTTGATTACAACCATCAGGACTTTGGGCTCAGATTTCAGAGTCTCTGTTGTACATGATTGGAATAATCCAAGAGTTGCGCTTGACGTGGAAAACGGATGTATTTGTTAGTCGTTGTTGTCACTTTCGAGTTTATTTTGATCACATTATAGGTGATGCAAGCCTCATCATTCTTTTCTTCCCTCATGACCGTGGCATCATCTGCAAACATAGTCAAGTCCAGTCCTTCTAGGAAGTCATTTATATTGATGAACAAGATCTTTGGTCCCAGGACTGAGCCTTTTGACTTACCAGCCCAAATCGAGAAGGCTCCTTTGTCGTGCATTCTATGCGGCTCTTCCTCTAAGTTAATGTTCAGTCCAATGAAGGATCTCCCCCTTAATCCTGCCTGATGGTCCAGCGTGTTTCCTCGCTCTCCTTTGCAGGTCAGTGGCAGATACCATCCACCCATTCCCCTCTTTTCTCTAAAACGAAGCCTACTTTTAGAAGTTTGAGTGTTGGAAGTAGTCACTGATAGTGGGGGGGTGGGGGGGGGGCGGTTCCTGCTGGACACCCACCCACCAACCTAGTATGGCGGACTGGTGAATCCTGGGCCACCTTAGTTCCCTCATTAGTGAGTCAGGTCTGGTGGCGGTGACCACGCGGCCTCCCTGGTGCCCACCTGCAACCTGGCTAGCTCAGGTACTCATTGGGTATGTCTGCTGTGACCTGTACATGGTCGCCCTCTCCAAGTTCCTATTGCCCTTTAGATACGACGGTCCGACGCATGAGCTTGAAGGTATGTACACACGTCCCATGGGTATGAAGGCTTAGCCTTCCACCTCACTCTGTAAGCGTCAGGTCAGAGGAGGTCACACTGTCGTGTCCAAAGGTTTTAACGTCGTGGTCAAGGCGGCGTTAACAGTGTGTGTTGCCGACATTCATGCTAGTTAACCAGTGTGGCTTCATCGATTACAGAAAATTCGATATCTAGGTGGGTTGTTCTCTGCCAGTAGCGCTCAGTAGGGAGCCAATGTGTCTGTTGATGATACCTGGCCTGATGTTCTCTCCAGATCGTAATACATCACTTTCACACGACCATACTGAATATTTTTTTAATTTTATTCTCAAAAGAACTAAATAGATAAGATGCTTATTTCTGTTATCGTGGGAATGTTGGCAGTGGGCATGTTCGAGTGTTTGTGTATTTCACTGCGGGATGATCTCTTCGGGCAATACAAGGAGGGAGTGTTTGCACGCTTGGGATTCCATCTTAATCCTTCTTCATTATCTAAACATGTTAAACTTCCTCAACGCCACATTTACGGACCCTTTGTTTTTGTGAGTGTGTGTAGGTACCTGTTTTCGAGGGAAGTCTACACGTGGAGTACCATCTGTTGTTGAACATTGTTATAGTCATGGAGCTTCACAAACCTGGATATTTTCTCTTCCTTCATAGCCTTATAACTTAGGTTGTTCCATCCATTAACAATTCTGTTGTTACAGAATCACTGGACCTCTCTTTACACATTTCTTGCCGCGACCTCGCGGCCACTTTACTGTGCTGTCAGTGAAGTCCTTTTTCGCCATTTTTGTAGTGTAAAATCTTGTCCAAACGGACCTCTGGTCGCTTTTACTTTCCATATTTCAGTGAACTATTCATTGTTCATATTGTCTGTTTGATAAGGTAAGTAGTAAATAGAATAGTAGCGGCCCCGGGACACAGCCCTGGGTCACATCACTGGTTCCCCCAACCAACAGAGAAGAGGAATGTTTGAGGTGCGTGTTCCGTACCCTTCTATTCATACAATGTTTAATCCACCAAAGGAGTCTTCCCTAATATACCTGCCTGAAAATCCAGCTTCACTACCACCCTCTTTAGTAGTAATGGCCTTGTAGGAGTCCAGGAACACACAGTCTACACTTGTCTGCAGTTCAGTAACATTTACCTGTGCATCTTAAAAAGAGGAGGAACATTTGTTTTCTTTCACTGTTTTGGCACTGTAACCTCTACCAACATTTCAAGAGGCTTCTTATATGGTAGTTCACACTCCTTTGAGAACATACGGGTTGTTTCCATCATGCCCATGCATTTTTGTGAATCAAATTCCTTCAAGATCAGTGTTTTCCGTGGCCGCCTCTCCCATCCCGGGTCACTGGTGTTGGCGTTAGTTATGCTCCACCGTGAATACACCGTGGCACTTATCATTCAGTTTCTTTTATATTGGCTTTCTCGGTAGCCCTTCCGTGGTGTGTGTGTGTGTGTATGTATGTCAATTTTCAGTGTGTATTGTATGAGAAGAGAGTTTTACACTCCTTGGACCTTATCTCTTTGTGTGTGTGTGTGTGTGTGTGTGTGTTTCTGTGAGAGGAACCACTTGAGTACGTTCTATAGTACGCATGACCTTGTTCTGATGGTTCCTGAGATACTGAGGGACCAACAGCTTCACATAAAATCTGATGTCATGCTCTTGCGCGCTCTGCCCATTCCTGTTAAGGTATTGTAGGTAAGGCTAGTGGTGGCGTCGGGTGTGAGGGTACATGGTTGCTGGGTGCCATGTTTGTAGGTGTTACGTTACATGGTGGGTGCCATGTGGTACTTAGGTGGTCTGTACCGTGTTATGGTACTTGGGTTGTGGATACCATATGGGATAGGGCCAGAGTTTGCTTGGTAGTGATAGTGGTAAGTGGTCTGGAGCACACCATGAGATGTATACGTCATATAAACATGGTTCTTAGGGTTCTCACAGGTGACTTGGTCACAAGGTGCGCCTCCGGGCCCATCATCCGCCATGGGTGTGTGACAGGCAGTGATGGATTGGTCGTGGGGTTTACACCATGCGGACCACGAGTGATTATTGTTCAATGTTATTCAGGGTAAACACGTTAGAATTTGCGTTGCCGTGGGTCTTGTTTGGAAGCTGTAAGTCGACGATGGATTTCGTCTCGTTCGTGTGAGGACTGTGGGGTGCAGGGATGGACGACCTTGGTGGCCAAGCACGACTACTATTCCTGGTGGAGGGAGGAAGGTCGTCTACGCAAGTACTTGGTAAACGCGAAGCGTCGTTCGGAGGGACACGTTCTAGTATCTTACAATGTGGGAGTTGATGCGTTAGTCTTTTGATTATAATGATACGATTGAACATGAGTGAACGATCATTAAATATGGCGCGATCCTTGAACATGACAGCGCGTTCTAGTCGTATGATGGCGAAACCCTTGACCTAGTCCTTCAAGGTCAGGTAAACAGTCACACCTTTAAACTTAAGGGTCACACCTTCTTGCTCAAGGGGTTGAATTCTAGAATTTTTTTCGAGGTGAGATAGGAATTCAACAGACGTAATTCAGTATACCTAAGTAGAAACGCGAGACTGCACCCGTGATCCTTCGTAGTGTAGTGGTTTGCATAGCAACGTACCTATCTAACAGGCCTTGGTATTTGTCCTGGACAGGGCATCTGGCTCGTAGCCAACCCTGCCGTTCATCCTCCCTCTTGTAGCTATCCATGAATAAAGTATTTTGCGTAAACGGGAGTCCATGAGTATGGCAAAACAAGTTACGCACGCATGGTCAGGAGACGGGGCCAGGACGAATGTTAAATTCTCCCTGCAACACGTATAGTAATCACTGCAGTGGAATGAAAATCTGCGACTGTCGCAAGTTAGTAGCAGTTGTTGTGGTATGTGGCTGGCGTGGGTTGTAGCAGTGTGGGCGGGGGGAGGAAAGAGGAGGAGGCTGGGGTGGGAGGAAGTGTGCCACACAACCTGCATCGTAAACATTGTAAACGGCGGGGGGAAGCGTCATCATTCTCAATACCTGTTTGTAGACTCAGTTGTGGAGCAGTGGTGGAGGGAGTATGTCAGGGATGGTGTGGTGAGTCTTGCGCAGTCTTGGTGGCAGGTTGTCCCGAAAGGACTTGGTCGTCTGTGTACAAAGTAGCGGTAAAGGGAGATGATCAGGGTGGTGTGACATGTGACTAGTGGTTCCTCTGTTGTGGTGGTCAAGGCCACTGCTACCTGTGTTTATGTCTAGCTTGTCAGCAAGGTTACGGCGATGTCTCGTTGCTGAAACGTGATGATCTCAGTTATTGCTTTACATTCTAAGGTCAGAAACCATACAGTTGAGAGTGGATTCACATCTCCATAGTATTACTGAAGGAGAGGATCAGATGGGTTGCGGGTCAGCGAATGTCGTTGTGGCATAGTGAATGTTGTAGGCCTGGCCGACCTCGGTGAAGCAAGCAGCTACCTGGAGGGCAGCGCTGACAAGAGGTTGTGGTTGGGCGTTCCTTCAACTCAATTGATCGATGCTTGGGAAGCTGATGAAACGTTCTGAACACGACGGTGTTGAGGAACCTCCTCCTCCTCCTCCGGGGTACAATATGTCTACAGTGAAGTCTGGTTTGTGCTACGATGTATCGGAAAAGGTCAGTGGAAGGTGTGGCGGTAATTTGAGGTAGGTGTGTATCAACAAGTAGCTGGACCCACAGGTTGGTATGGTGTCTTTAAGGTGAGGACTACCTGGCCGGGCAGGTTAGGTGAGCGGGCAGGATGCAGACGGCAGTATTGCCAGAATTTGACAAAGGACAGCATGTTGTGCGTGGGCGGGTGGGGTCCCGGGAGCCCACCCCATTGTGACCTGTCTGTAATCCGTCATTTGTGTTCTTCCTCAGGTACAATGACTTCAGGTAATGTAGGTATTGCGGTTTGTTGTGTTCGGAGACTACGGGTGTTGAGGCTGCCATTACTGGCTCTTCTACAAGTTTATTACTGACATATTCCTTATCAAGTCAGGAAGTACACGTGCGTTACTCTTGCTGTAGTCAGTAGTGTAATGAATAAGCATTGCAGATGTTGGGAAAGTACCGATGTTTATTGTAGCATAGTAGTGGTGGTGAAAGGCCGTGCTGGCGTGGGCGGGGCGGGGCGTGTGGGCGGTGACGTGGCTACACACCATTTCGTCATGACCCGATCTGGGACCATCCTCCAGCCTCCCACGTTGTCTCTCCTTTAGGACACGGTTCCCTTCCCTCTAGGTTCTCCTAGCTTACTGCCCATTTTAACGCTGTTTCCATGCCATTTTTCCCTGACGTACTCTAACCCACTTTACAGTGTATACCCCTGCTAGGCCTTTCCCACCATCTCCAAATCCACTCTGCCATACTGCCCGACATTCTCATTTTAAAGAATTTTGAACAGGGGAGATTTTGTTGTCTTCATCTGGTACTTAACTGAAAGTTTTGTCCAGCAAATTATTTTGGAAATAGAAAAAAGGTGGAACTACTACTGGCAGTTATAAGAAATTTGAATACGGATATTTGCTGGCTTGTGACGAATAGTGGTTAGTGCATTGTGTTCATTCATTTTTTCCTTGTCATTCAGATTGTTTACAGCTTAGTCTCTCGCGATGCTATATCATAGAGTTTATTTTAAATGTATTTGAACTCTTGATGGAAAAGCTAAAATTCATGGGATGTAAAACGCGACACAGCTTGTTCCCGTTTTCTGTTTGCAAGCGGAGACAGAGGGAGGGATTAGCGAGCAAGCAGTCTTGTTGTGGAGCTGTGGTGAGGGAGGGCGCGAGTGATCGGGTGTGTGAGTGTGTGTATATGTCATTGCAGTCTCATGGTGGCCAGAGATCCATAGTGTGGAGTGAGGTGGAGGCCAGCCGTGTGGAGATGGTGGCGTGCTGTATGCAGCAGTACAGCACCTGCGTAACAATTCGTGGCCAAGGCTGGTCGGCTTGGGTGACTTAGTCCTTGGGTTGTGGGCACGCTTGCTTCCCACACTGGAACTGACACACGTGTCCGGCTACCACACGGGTGTGGCCTAAGGTACATATCATTGACGATCTGCAAATATGTTTCATCTTAAGGCAGTCAGGACTTTTGCCATTCATATCAGCCTTTGTTACGGTCGTTGAGTCAGCGGGATGTGATGCCATGGTATATTTTTTAATTTGCACTTCTCGTGAGATGGTATGAATTTCGTTTATACAGTAGTGTCTTAGCGAAAGTCCAAGATCAATGGGAGAGATATACCGGAGTTGCTGGCAGCATCTTTGTTATCCTGTGATGCGGCTGACATTCGTGTGATTTATCTTG
>JAUUDZ010116623.1:0-19346 GCA_032361705.1 Panulirus versicolor
CACACACACATACACACACACACACACACAATTCTTTAGAAATTGAAACATATAATCAACGACAATAACACACTGCAGGTTGGGTCATAGCAAGTCTGGTTTTCTTCTCTATAGACCTACCAGCTGGAATACTCGTCCATTTGACGGGCGGGATAAAACCTCGCTTATAAATAGGATAAGAACATTTCCTGAAGCCCTTCCCAACAACAAAAAAAGAAATAATGACAAACTAGGATTGGAATCAAAAAGCTATAGAGAGGACATCCTTAAATGTCCAAATGTTGATAGAAACCTGATAGTTACATTAAAGGATCTTGAAGTGGTTTGCGTTCTAGTTACTCGGTTGTCAGTGTGATGACAGTGATTGTAAACATGCCGTTGCTTGTGACATTGCTTAAATAATGGTTTGCACACGCACAGAACATTTCACTGTAAACTAATGATGTATGATGATTATGGTTTAAACATACACAGAGCGTCCCAGTGTGTACGCTCGTTGTATTAGCTCTATGTCCTTATTGTAGTTTGACATATAACCAATCATTGTCCACACGTTGCAAAGAGGCTGGCCTTAAAGCCATTTTATCAATAAATTGATGCTATGGTAAATCAGGTGAGGGATGGTCACCTGATGGTATTGTAAATCAGGTGAGGGATGGTCACCTGATGGTATTGTAAATCAGGTGAGGGATGGTCACCTGATGCTGTTGCCAATCAGGTGAGGGATGGTTGGGTAATATAACACATCATGTAACCAATTTCCTTCGAGTGTCATAAAGTCAGAGAAGGGATGATCCTTGTGGTCATATTGTTCCTATTCTTCTTCATATATTGTATTCGTCACTTCCATCCTTACGTCATCTGATATCTATAAATTGCTATCATTTTTTCCCCAAGATTTGTTTCCGTTGCCTTTGTGTCCTGCCGCTCCAGGAGTGAATGTGGACACTTAAGTCGTCATCCCTACGACTGTCAGTCTGTCTGTCTGTCTGTCTGTGTTTCTCTGTCAGTCTATAGATGCATTCTTATTAGCAGGAAAACACAAGAGCAATGCAAAATTGGAAATTCATATTTGCACCGTAGAAACCCCTTCTGAAGAGGGTGACGAACTCATTAGATTTTGGGCTTCATGATTGCATAAATCTGCATATTAATCAAGGAAAACTAATTCGTTTCGACAGTGCTATATTACTCGTGTGTAATGAATGTTTGGAAATTCAGATCTATGGGATATATATATGAGGCATAGGCGAAGAGGATGGTATACATTAATTTTTTACAAATTGACTATCTTTTACTCAAAGCTGTAGCAGAGAGGCACATCTCTTGGTGTGTATCTGACTGAATCAACGGCAGTGATGCCCTGCTGGTGACTGTAGAGGAAAGAGAGGAGTGGAGTAGGAGGAAGGAGGAGGACAGGGAATTTCGTTGGTTATGACCTCCTATCCAAAGTTTTTGGCCGTGTTTGTCTAGAGAGAGAGATGAACGTGTAGACTTGTTGTTTATACCAAGTCTTTTACGTGCATAGTTCTTTCACGTGTATGGGGGGAAGGAGGGGTCTCGCCCACCTCTGCTTGCAGAGGCCACGGTCTCTGGGTCATTACAAACATACAACCACACCACCACCACCACCACCACCACAGCTCAATGTGCCAGATGATTTACACTCTTTTTCATCCTGGGTGACTTATTTTTCACGTCCGAGAGAACCAACAGAAATCTATTTACATGACAACGGGCAGGAGGCTGCAATATCCTGAAGGAGTGTGTGGAGTAGGAGAGGCAGGGGGCTGCGTCAGGATATGCAGGGAGGGGTGGGAGAGGGAGACAAGTACTGGTGCTCCTAAGGGAGGGAGGATGAGGAAGGAGATGAAAGAAGACGGAAGCAGGTGAAGGAACAGAGATAGAAATTGAAAGATGAGGGAGGAAGAGGGAGCGAAGTGAAGGAAGGATGCGAAGAACACAGAGGTTATTGACTCGAGCCTTTGTAAGGAAGGTGGTGGCATTGTTGAGTACGTCTCCCTTGTTAGTGGTGGTTGGGTCATTGGCTCACATAGCCTCCATCAGCCGTGTGATATGGTTTGGTGAAGTAACGTTGTGGCACAGTCACGCCATGGTAACGTCTTTCTCTGGCAAGGCTGGCTGGTGGTGTGGTGTGACGTTACACCATGGTAACGCCCCCTCTAGCAAGGCTGGAGGTGTGGTGTATGTGACGTCACACAATGGTAACGCTCCCTCTGGCAGAACATCTTACAGCTTCTTAGTGCACACAGGAACCTGGTTCAGCTGTCCCAGACCCCTCAGTCGTATATCACCGTCTCTTAATCCATAGTCTCTTAATTAATCATCCCCCATTTTAATATCTCCCAGTTTATGGTTTCCTGGTTTATTATAATTCATTCATCATTTTCCAGTTCTTTGTAGTCCTGTTATCTCCCTTATTAACTGAAGTCTTTGCTCTCCTTTCCTATTTCAACAGCACTTATATCCTTGGGAGTTCAACGGTTCCTGTTTCACTATCAGTCTTGCGTTCCTCCTTCGTAAATAGTCCCCTGTATCCTTGTGTACGTCATCTTCTGCATCAACTGTCCTCCAGTTCACTGACGTCCATTTTCCCGTCACCTGGACCACCGTCTGCAACTGGCCGCCTCCCAGTTCACCCTGGTACAGTGAACATCACATTTCAAGGCCTTAAACATACCATCCTATACATCAAACTCCTCCAGACTGTTCTTAGATTCCGAGTTCATTATCCTAAACTCCTTTTTATCGCTCCTTACACCTAGTGTACTGTCCTCTATCCACAGTCCACTATCTCTTACCCTTATCTACCTTTCTCTACCCACAGTCTACCATCTCTTACCCAAGTCTACTTTCCTGTATCCCCAGTCTACCATCATTTACCAAATTTTTTACCCAAGTCTACCGTCATCTGCCCCAATCTACCGTTCTCTACCCCCAGTCTATCAACTTCAATTATCTGCCTTCCAGGTGGGGATGTGTCCCGTACTCTGGGACAAGGTCACCCTGGGAGGGTCATCATGTGACACAGTCCGGGACAAGAGGCCAACTCGAGAGGGTCACTATGGGCCACAATCCGTGGCAGGGAAGTCACCCTGGGAGGATCATCACGTGTCACAGTCTGTGGCAGAGAAGTCACCTCGGGAGGGTCATCATGTGTCACAGTCTGGGGCAGGAAGGTCACCTCGGGAGGGTCATCACGTGTCACAGTCTGGGGCAGGGAGGCCACACAGGGAGGGTCATCACGTGTCACAGTCTGGGGCGGGGGGGTCACCTCGGGAGGGTCATCACGTGTCACAGTCTGGTGCAGGGAGGTCACCTCGGGAGGGTCATCACGGGCCACACAGTTCCACACCAGCGCCTGTCAATATCAGGCCGGAGGGAGGCAGGCGACGGCTACACAGGCCACGTCCACCAACGCTGACGCAGCCTCTCCACCACTCTATCCCCGTACCATATCTCCACCACCCGAATCCCAAAGCTTACCTCCATCTCTACCACTTGAACCCCTAGTAACTTAGCTCAATCTGCACCATCTGAAACCTAAAGCTTATTTTCACCAACTGAACCCCACAGCTCACCACACCTCTACCGCCTGAACCCCTCCACCACCTTAATCCTCAGCCTTATCACAACGACGTTAAAAGGCCTTTATAAGCTCAGCACGTCAAGCATCATACTCTTGTGGTTCACCCTTAGGCTAGTGAACGCTACACCTCGCCTTCACCTGCACTCTCTCTCTCTCTCTCTCTCTCTCTCTCTCTCTCTCTCTCTCTCTCTCTCTCTCTCTCTCTCTCCCCATCTGTATGTTTATGTAACTGTCTATCTATCTATCTATCTCTTTGTCAACCTATCTTCCTCTTTGAACAAAACTTTCTTGAAAAGTTTTTAGCTTGTGTAGTCGTTCGTCATTGAACAAAGAGAAAATCTAAGAGAGTCGGGAGCTCTAAGAGGACACTGCACACCTGCTGGATGCAACGACAAACTCCCCCGGTACATGTTAATGGTATGTAAACAGCATTACATCGGAGGCAGGGTAAATGGACGCCAGAAAAGTGTTCGTCCCAGAGAGAGGAAGTTGGGTGGAAGGTTCGCCAGGGAGGTACCTCAAGTCAGGTACGCTTGAGGTGGTCAGGCAGAGGGAACAAGAGAGGCCAAACTACATGGGAAGCGACGTGGGAATATAAAGGCGTGGCGAATACCGGGTAAAGAAGAGTGCGTAGGAGTGCGGTGGGAGGACCTGGAAGTGGCGGACGGGGAGTAAAGAAGTGTGCGTGGGAGCCAGTGTGGAGAACAAAGGCCGGACCAACACCGGACGACAGAATGAGTGGGAGAAATGAGGTACTGAGAAATGTGATTGGTAACGATTGGTTGGGTGGGAGGTTGATGGGGAGACGGTGGAGGAAAAGATTTACAAAAGAATCAGGTGGAGAGATGGTAGAGAAGACTCTAGGGGGACAAAAAGGGAGACTTGGTTGGAAGATACAGGTGGAAACAGTTGTGGGGGAACAGCAGAAGAGACCCAGGTGGGATTATGATAGGGTTGGGAAGACTAGAGTGGGACGCTTGGGGTGGTAAAAAGAAGTTGAAGAAAATGGGGTGGAGGGACGAAGATTGGGGAGACTAAGACTGAGGAGTCTGTGGCTGGGAATAATAAGGATAGGCCAAATGATAAGAGATACTGACACCGATTACTATGTATGCAATATAGCAAATGTAAATATAGCTAAGTTAGGCATTACACTTGCCCATTTGCTCCGTTTTTTAATATAGAGGACCATCGAAGAAAACGTATAAATTAACGATATATTTTGAAGTACTCGGAAAACGAAATAAAAGATTGGACTTCTTAGTGAGAATTTCTAAACTATTAATCATTTATCGAACAATAAATGTCTCAAAATCTAACAAAATAATTCCACACGAATTGTCATTGTAAGGTAATTCACACTGTGATAATACATAAAAATTACCAAACCTTTTGTTTCATATATTTAACACATGGTTCGGATTTTTTTGCTTAATGACCCTCAAGTTTTGGGAGCCATTAATGATTCTTTTTTCATGCTTGTTGGCAGTGTCCTGCCCAGCAAAGTAGCATCAGCAACAGACGAAGAACGGTGTTATTTGTTCACGTTCAACTCTCTTGCTGTCAAGTGCACTGAAACCAGAGCTTACTATCCTCGAGCATGTCCCACAGACCTTTCTGTGATTTCCCCGGACCACTTTACATCGTCCCCTGCGTAATATATCGTTCCTATGTTCAGGTCACGTTCTTTCAAAGCATCTTTCACGGTATCCTTCCATCTTCACAACTCTGTCTTCTTCTCGTTCCTTCTACTCGACACGTATGCTCTCATTATCGTTGTTTCCTCACTCATCCTCTCCTTATGTCCACACATTACATCACACCCAATTAAACTCTCTCATTCACACTAACTACCACAAATCTCTCTTACTCTTCATTTCTTACCAAGTCAACCCACTCAACACCACATGCTGTCCTCAAGCATTTCATTTCTCACACTTCCTTTCGTACTTTTGTATCTATGTTCCACGCCCCGCATTTACACAACACTCGGGGCAACTGATTTGGCTCTGGTGACAGACTTGAGTGACAAACTGTAGAAGCTGGTGTCTCGTTTAGGGGATTGTGTGAAAGGAGATAGTTGATAGATCATGCGAGTAAAAGGAAAGTTATAATGTAAAGTAAGGAAGAAAAAGATTGGTAGGAGTGTGAGTTTGAATGGAGAAAACCTGGAGGAAATGGAGCGTTAAAGATAGCTATGAGTGGCCATAGCAGTGGACTGAATCATGGGAGTTCAAGTAAGCTACAGGGTGGGTAAGTGGGATAAGATCCTGGTTGCACTGAGGAATGTGTGGAAATAGAGGTTATTGTCTGTGAAGTCAAAGATAGATATGCTTGACAGTATGGTATACTCACCTTCCAGGTCCTTCTCCTATCGAATGCAAACCCACTCGTATCTCAATGACTCTCTACCCCATCTATTGACAGATTAAACAGCTTTGGTGCCATCTCACATCCTCGCCACAGACCTACCTTCGCCTGGAACTGCTCACGCTCCACACTTCCTACTCGCACATACGTTTTACTCCCTTCACCGAATCTCGTATGCATTTAGTGGCCCTCCTCCTATACGGTATATTCATGACAACTCCTACAAAGCATCTCTATCAGTCCTATCATATGCTCTCTCCAGATCTATAGATGACATACAAATCCTTTTTCATTAAGATTTCATGCACACATATTTCCCAAAGCAAACACCTGATCTACATAGTTCTTCCCTCAGTCTGATGCTCTGTGCATGCCACCATCCTCTTGAGGCCAGTCCGACTCCATATAATGCCCGCAAGCTGATCGACTATCCCAGAGGTATAAAAAGTAGCAGCATTTCGTGAATCTTGACTGCGTTTCCATCAGCATATCGATCACTTTCAAGTCCTCAGATATTTCCCAGTTGTAAATTTTGTATTTTATAGCGTCTAGGAGTGGCTGTATCTTCTCATAACACTCTTTCATGTGCACTGATGCCCTACAGGAACGAAGGGTTACTTGTTCCCATTGTGGAGTAGCACAGCTCTAAGGCTTCTCTTAGACTAGTCTATGAACAAGCGCCATTGAGAGGTAAGAGTCTGACTCCTTTACCTGACAGAAGTTATGCGAGCGTCCTTCTTGAGCAGACATTTATCTTTTATACGATATGCTGAAAGTTCAGCTTTATCTCTCGGCTGTGCCAAATCTCTTATGAAAAGTAGACGTGAAGATACAAAGATGACGAACTGCATTTTCGACATCCGCGTCCAGAGCTATATACCTCGAGTACAACACAAGCCATGTGAGATGAAAATTAGTTGTTGACCAGAGTGATGAGAGGGTTATTGTTCCCCCCATCCCCATCTCTCCCCGCCAGCTTCCCCACCAGTAATTAAGCAAAGGCAAATATATTGATTTAATAAGTATATTATCTTGGCTTGGGCAGTCTCCTCCTGGAACAAAGATGAGCTGATTAGCCTTAGCTATAACCACGTTTCTCGTGCCCGCACATCCACAACTTATCTTTACCCATGGTCCCACGGCCAATGATCTTAGCTTTACCCAACGGTCCCACGACTACTGATCATAGCTTTACCCCACGGTCCCATGACTACTGATCTTAGCTTTACCCCAAGGTCCCACGACTACTGATCTTAGCTTTACCAACTGGTCGACGGCTGCTAAACGTAGTTTTGCATATGGCTCAACGATAACTGAACATAGCTTTACCCATGGGTTGACAACCACAAAACTTAGCTTTCAGGATGTGCCGAAGGACACTAAACGTAGCTTTCACTATGGGTCAAAAGCCTCTAACCTTGACTTCACCTATGGAGCAACAGCTATTAGAATAACTCTGACACACGGTTGATAGTTACTAAGATAAGCTTTCCCCATGATGACACCTGCACACATGAGCTTTGCTTAAGGTCTGACAGATACTCAGATAATCTTTAACTAAGGCTTATCATCCGCTAAGCTAAGCATTAGCAGAGGACTGTCAGCTGCTCAAATAATCTTTATACAAGTCCTGATAAACACAAAATTAAAGCTTTATCCACAGCTTGAGAGTTACTAGCTTCAGTTTCGACAAGGAACTTGCAGGTACCGAATAAATCTTTAATGAAATGCTGACAGTTTCTGAGAGCTAAACTAAGCTGTAACCGAGGTCTGAAAGCTTCTAAGCTAAACCTTATCCAGTCCCTGACTGCTTCTGAATTTTGGCTCTTTGCCCAAGTCTTGACAGCTAAGCTAAGCTTCACCCAGTTGTCTATTCTAACTTCACCTCACGTGTGATACCTTTAAAGTAAGCTTTACCCAAAGCTTGACATCCTTTAAGTCAAGCTTTACCCAAAAGCTTGACAGCTTTCAAGCCAAGCTTTACCTAAGGCCTAACATCTTTTAAAACTAAGCTTTACCCAAGGCTTGACAACTTCTAAAATAAGACTTTACCGAAAACTTGACAACTTAAAGTCCAAGCAGTAACAGAAGATCCCAGACGGCTAAGTTAAGCTTTACCCACGTCTTGACTGCTTCCAGACTTACCCACGGTCATAGTAAGCTGACATTAAGGTCGACATGTTGAAATGGTTTCAGTGACGTGATCTTACGACAGAACAATAGCAATAGCTTTAGAACATCATGAATGCATAATCATCCTCCCCTCCTCCTCTCTCTCTCAACCAGGAAATACCAGGGACTAGGAAATACCAGGGACCAGGAAATACCAGGGACCAGGAAATACCAGGGACCGGGAAATACCAGGGACCAGGAAATACCATTCCCGGATGGTGGACTGACATTTAAAGGTCACGGTTATCCAGCCTAACTATACAGCAACCTGGAGCTGAAAACTATGACAGAAATTCACATGATACTTCCCTATCGAGCGACATTTAATTTTACATTTTGCCTCAGGATTTTCGCTTAGTCTCGTTAGGGAAGATTAGAGAATTTACGAATTAAAAAGAAAAGATTTTCAAAATGTTGGATTACGAAAACATGTGAGAGTAAGATGAACGTTTAATAGAGATCCACCGGGAAATAGGGTTTGAATCCCTTGAGCAGGACGGATCTCTTGTCTGGACTTCATACGTCCAAGGCTGATATCTCTGTTGTAGTCTACGACCTTATTGTGGAGTTAATGATTCTGCTTTTGATGAGATAATTTCAAGCCCAATGCATTATTAATGAAGCTTTCAATAGCCTGCCGCTGTAGAGTTCAAGGTCTTGCAACTTCTCAATGTGTTTCAATCCTCTTTATCTCCATGGTGTCATGTCTTCAATTTTCTCGAACCCATTCATTTCCTCTCTTTTGCTTGGTGATCGTACCACGGAGCAGTGTTTAAGTTCACTGAACATCATTTGCCAGCAGTGTTTATTCGTTATCATGCCACTCAGTACTTGACTCGATGGTGTTATATTCTCAATATCCTCTTTTGGATTCTCGATTTCATACACAGTGATTCGTAGATCATTGGCGTTTGTTTCATTTTCTGTCACTTCTCGTATTGGACCCATCAACCATGTAATTAAAGCTTTGTTAATAATCACAATAATTATTTGCTACGAATATTCGTCTTCTAATTCCATCATATTTATTTTCCACCCAATATGAGATCACATCTAAGTCTTTCTGTATCTCTTACTTCATCATCATCTGAACCCATCAGTATTAGGGAAGGACGGGATTGTACTCTCTTTAACTACACTGTCGACCGTCTGATAATCAGTACCATCGAGTGATCCAAGGCCAGTGCCGTCTCCTTGTGGTATACCGTGTGAAGGAACGTCTCCATCAACCATGTTTTTCTTTCTTTTTTTCCTCTTCATTTGCTGCTACTTTGAATGTTTTGTCTTATGCTTCATGTATCTTCTCGTTATTTTCTTTAGTAAGATATTATGGTTTACTTTGCCCACCGCCTTACGAATGAATCTATCTATATAAAGAGGCTTATATGCAAAGTGTTAATCTCTTGAGCATTACAGTACGACCCTTGCGTATGATTGCATGACCTATGACCTAACCTGACCCTTCAGAATGGTAAAGGGAACAGAGGTATATTTGTATATGAACCTTAAATGTATATCTAAATGTTCTTGAAATTGAGGCTACAGAAAGAGAGAAAGACGAAAGAAGAAAAGGAATTCTTCAGCTTCTTTCTACGAGGAAAGGTGGGGTTGTGGTAACAACCAGTCCTCGCGTAGCTGATCTCCACACAGACACCATGGGAAACTGGTCATTCGCATGCTGCGGGTCCAGCTCTTAGGGGCAGAGATATGCAGACACTTCACAAGACCAGTGGTCAAAAGAACACCCTACTGGGCAAGCAGAAGGGAGCAACATCACGGTGAAGGGAAAGAAGTGGATGAAGAGAGGTAATTACAGGAACGTTGACAAGACAGAAGCATTCTTATGCAACTCGAAAAAAGACAGGAGAGCTACCTCAGATAATGCAATCCGTACTTAATGGTGGTGGTGGAGGGAGGGCGAATGTAACCCATGAGAACATGTTCTACCATCTGGGCACTGGGAGACGCAACGAGCTAGCACTGCGGTGTTTGCTACATTCTCAGATGACCCAGTTTGCTGTTGTTTTGCGATCACTCACTGTACAAACTCACGCTCTCTCCATCTGACACATGAAGCACGCAACTCCTTACTCTCTCTTTTTGACGTTTTCCTGTATTACTACGACCCCTGGCAACACACTGATATAGAGGATTATCCGTTGCCAAGTAAGAGTGGCGCCATTGGTCGAAAGAGAGCAAATAATCGTCCAACCCTAACCCTGCCGCTGGCACCGCTCTCAGGACCCCCTTGACCAGTCACCAAGCGACCGTCACCCGCCTCACTTCCTCAGACACAATCAGTTCCTAGACCTGGCTCTATCTCTTTCCATCTCCGCAGCATACGTGTGGTCTCATATCCAACCATCCCTCTGTAGAGTGCCATACGGATACTTCTTACCTTGATCTCTCTCCCAATTAAAACCCAACTTTACAAGGCTACTTATCCTTTACAGTATCATTTCTCTAAGCTCTACTATCATTTTCGTCCCGGGGACAATTTCCGAGTATATTGTAACGCAAAAAAACACAGCAATTATTTGCTTCTTTGATCTCAGATCTCCCATCTGTGAAGCCAACTGGCCCAAAATTTCTCTACCCTCCGTAGCTTTGCTTTGTGTTTCGTATACTTTCCCCTCAAATTCACCCAACTATGTACGACTCTTCCACTATTTGCCATGTTCCACTACTCTCTTCACACTCATTGAAATCCTCTATGAAGGGGATTTGAATGTACACCACAGGGATTGGTTAGGCTCCATCAAGGATGATCCCGGTGGAGCCGAGTCCGTTTTTCATTTCAGTGCTTAACGATCTGGAACAAATACCGAAACATCCAGTACAAACCTTTGACAAACATGACCACTCTCTACAACGCACTCTGCCTCTTTTTAAACCTCTAGTCCCTCCATACGTCCGCTACTTCTGATTCCACTTTTTTGTTTTTATTTCTGCCACTTTCATTTAGGCTCGTCCACCTCATACCTCGCTCCTGACACGCCAGCTTTGACACTTTCAGAACTCGGTGGTCATTCCAGCGCAGCTCTCTGACTGACTTTCAGTGGGACTGGTACTGTCTTCTGCTGGCTGGGATACTTCCAGCTAGACTGATCACGTAGCAGAAGTTATCTTGGCTGGGGTGGAGTCCTACATCCCTTCTTCTACCAAATTTTTCTCCTCCAACAATCACTGTTTAATCTCTCCTGCTTTGATGTCTGCTGCAACAGGGACAGAGTGTAGAGCCAAGAAACTTAGTTATTCCCCTGAATTCCACGCCGTTCTCGTATCTACTCGGAACTACTGCAGATCTTTTCTTTGCAACACCAGGCAAATATAAATCAAGTGTGCTGATCTGATTTTTTGTTTACTGATAATTCTTTTGGTCCTATGGGAAAAACATCTCCAATACCGACTGTAATTCAGCTTCTCCTCCTCTTTCGACCCAATTATTCTAGTGCTGACTCTTTAGCTTAAAATGCTGTTCTATTCAATATCTTATTCTTCTCCAATTCTATGTACATTATATGATTGTCTTCCTACTTCATTTCTTCCCACTCAACCTTTACCCTGTTTTATATTTTCTTCGAGCAGGATCTTCTAGATATTTTCCCTTCTTCAAGCTGGCAAAGGATATGGTCCAAATAGCATACCGCTTCTAATCCAACAGGCGCGTGTGCCTCTGAGCTGACTCCAATCCTTCCTCATCTACCTTGTCCCTCCAAGGAAGGATTCAATTTGAACCTTCCCAACCATTGGCCTGTCACTCCTACCTTTGCTATCTCCAAAGTCATTTGAAAAGTTGTTTTTCTAAAACAATTAGAATCCCATTCCCTTCCCTTTGATCACCAACACGGCCCTCACACTGCCACGTTTATTGCTGATATCCTCTCGTGTGCGACTCATCTCCGGTTCTTCTCTATCAGACATTTCATGGGAACTTTCTCTTAGTCCTCGACATCTTCAGGGAATTTGACATGAATCTTTGATCTTCGAACTTTCTTCCTTTGGCTTTTCTGCTCCTCTTTGTTCTGTAGTGCGTAGCTTCCTCTCTGGCCGATCCACTGCGGTGTTAGTTGATAGAGAGACCTTCCTCCCTCACTTAAACCATCAACAGTGGTGTCCTTTAGTGTCTTGTTTCATAGCCTACGTTCTTTCTTCTCTTCATACATAATCTTCCCTTTTGTCCTTAAACTTCATTCACGTTTACACTGATGATTCTACATTATGTCTTTCAACTCGCTTTCCTTTTCCCTCCTTATTCTAATATTCATTTTCTTTCTTGCACTAAAAGTTTTCATTCTACTATTCGTTTTCTTTCTCGCACTGAATGTAACTCCCTCCTTAAGTTGGCCCTGAACAACGCCTCTAACGGCGGTAACCTGGAAACACGTAACTTCTATATAGATATCTTTCTAAACATACTAACTCGTTCCACTCTGTTTATTCTCATAACACCCAAAGGTTAACCCTGTAATTACATAAACATGTCGGGCATAACCATCTCCTCTACTGTTGTCTTGCAAACCCAACATTATCAACATCGTAGTACCTGTTTCTCAAATGCTGGAGGAGGTGTTGTAGTGGGTCGGACGGAATTATTCTCATTTGTTTTTCCGAGCCACTGTTCCATATGTACACGTACGTAGTTCCTCCTCCACCAAGCGCTTTATAAGCCAGAGCGGAATCGGACGCCTTCCGTCTGATAATGTTATAGGGATCTCTCCTTAGGGGTACTGCTTTAGCCACTACTCTCCTGAGTTGTGCCGGTGTGTCCCTGCTAGCAAGGCCTGGACGTGTGGCACGCATTTTGCTGTTGCTTCCCATAGTTTCCATGTGGAGTCGCGCCACACGAGGAGTGACCATTATGATACTACCCTCATTCCCTCGAAGAGTGAAGCTGCAGAAGTCTCTTCCTTCTTTTGTCTTTAATCTCTTCCTATTTCTGTTCCTATTTCTATGAGTCAGGTCTACAAACATTTGAAAGGTTTAGATCAAATTCTTCATTCATTCTTTCTTACTCTATCTTATTTTCATGCGAGTCGTCAATGAGCAAGTAATCTTTTGTCTGTCATATCGGCCGGTTGCTGTGCAACTGCTACCCAGATGGAAAAACAATTACGGCCCATATACAAACACGTCGCGGCTTTTGAGAGCAGATTTTGTGGTGTTCATCCTATGAGGATTTTCAAGATAAGGTGGTTGTACCCAACATGTTTGTATCATCATAGGTTTTAATAGTAGCGTTGTGAAATTTGATAGTCGGAAACAAAACGAAATCTAGAAAGAGGTTTAGGTACAGATGACAGGATGTTATATAGCTGAAGTGTACAGACGTGGAGGAATTGGCCGGAGGGTGAGGGGTGAATTATGGAATATAACAGCTAAGTCTTTGAGGGTAAGGATATTATTAGCCTTATGGCGTCGAAGTTGGGTGGCTCAAGATCCACGAGATGAGCCTAAGGTAAAGATTATGGTGAGAGATTTGACGATGAAGAGGGTGAGGTGACCATAGACAAGTGAGGTTCATACAGAGGATCAGGAAGTGTTGTAGGCCGAGTCAACAGAGGAGAAGCAGGATCTGAGACTGCTGGTACTACCTCCACCCAGGTCTGGGGCGTCGGTGGAGGTGAGGTGGATGATAGTAACTTGGGCAGGCAGCTATCAAACAACGTTTAACCTAAGGACAGACAGCCATCAAACAACGTTTCATCCACGGGCAGACAGGCATCAAACAACGTTTTAGGCAACCATCAAACAACGTTTCACCAATGGGCAGAGAGCCGGTAAAAGCGACTCTTCACCCACAGATCGAAAAGTCAGTCAACTGGGATCTTACGTACGGACCAGCAACCATCACAGTAAGCTTCACCTCCCCGTGGACAGTGAGCCACAGAGCTAAGCTTCTCCTGTGGTTCGACTGTGTGGAGGGAAATGTGGTAGCGCGTGTGGGCTCAACTTTAACGTTGGATACCTGGGATCAAAGTTTGCAGACATCACTCGGCCTTAACTCCTGTATCAAGGAGAGAGAGGGAGAGAGAGAGAGAAAAGACTCTTTCCCTCTCTTTCGTTTTTGATTTGATTGGAAATTGAATTACACTAAGAGTTCATCAGGAAGTCAAAGAATAAATTCTTTTTTCAGGTGGATCGCAAATCTTCATTTCCAAGTATTACATCCAGTCAGAGTTTCTGGACTTTTCCATCTGGTGGAGCATTTCACAGGTTCCTTTCCAGTAGAGGATACGGGACTATATAATGGTCATGCAAGACGTTTGGAGGTACATCGGTGAGCGATTCCTCACCTGGTGACTCCGACGGCACCATTATTACACTTTCGACTCTCATCATTGAGGGAGGAGAGAGAGTGAAGGAGAAAAGGAGGGAGAGGGAAAACAGAAAAGGAGGAGATGGAGAATAAACTCGGCAAATCTCCTTAGCGACTTCCTTTACGGACGCGCTCTCAGAGCTGTGCTTAATTAACGGGACATTACCTGGAAGCCACACAAAAGGCGGTGGCGTGCCTAAAGGTAGAGTTCTCAGCCTCCCCTGCTTCTAATTTTCCTCTATGTGAGCGGCTCCGGTCGCGGGTAGGAGGCCTTTTCGAGAACAGGCCTTGAGGGAAGTACGGAGATAAAAACAAAGGAATAAAAAGAAAACGGAAAAGATAGCTAAAGTTTTTTTTTAGAGGATTTGGGGAAATAACCTGTCAGTTCAAAATTGGACAGTTGGTAACTGACCGGGTCAAAACTTATGAAGTTTGAGCTTCATATTCCAGCAGTATGGGGAAAGAAACAGACGTCACCACGATCTATCCTCAAGTTGCCAACGGTTATACAGTAATCAAGTGAGGCAGTGGCCTGTCGGGTGTTACATGACAGATGGTCTCAGTGAATGATACATCAAAGCTGTAACTTGAGGTCTACCCTAAACTGATGCCCCGCAACTCCCAACTTCTCCTCCGACAAACAGCAGAGTCATCTACGATGCAAACCATCTATCGACCCCTCTGTAGACATGACCTCCTGGTCAAGGCCTAAGGCAGGTAGCACTTGTCGGTGTTTAAAAAGTAAGCGATAGTCTGCTGGCAGCGCAGGGTGACCATCGAACAAGGAAGACTTGCTTAGGGAAATACTGTGAAAAGAAAAGTGATTCTTGATACACATTTTGCCTTGAGCTTTATGATAAAAATATAAGAGGATAAACTGGAGTGTAAAGCAACTAGAAAACTGGCTGATTTGAAAACATCGAGTTGTCGAGACAGTAAAAGTAGCAAATTTTCATTCATTTACTGCAATGTAATGCGACACCAGTGCCTTGTATGGCGTGTCCCTGTCACTTCCTGGTGAACTACATGGTCGAACAGGCGACTGCATGCCTCGAGTCTATTAACTAAACAACCAAACAACCAACGAGGGTGTTGTGTCCACATGACAACATCGTACTGGTCTTCTGGGTTGTGCGGTCGTGGACAAGGTTAATCAACCTACTGAAGCACGACTGCATGACCCCGCCGAGGGTCGTGCAGTCGTGCTCAAGGATTGTACCATCCTGCTCAGGGGTCGTACCCTCGTGATCAAAAGGCTAATGTCCCTAAGCTCCCCTTGATCTTCACCTCCGCCATGGTCGACCCATGGAGGAACCCCGCAACACAAGAGCCACAACAAACATCACTGCCAATTCAAAGGTCCTTGTTGACAACTGTGAACGCCACAAGTGAATGAATGTTTTTGTGTAATCCATTGTCAGGCCAGCGGACGGCCGGGCAGCGCTAGCCAAATCGAACACTTCACCAGCGTTTTTTCGTTCCACCTGGATGTGGCAGAGTGTTTATGCAGTCAACGAGGACACGTCCCCTGGACCACTGAAAGTATCTAGTTGTCCGCTGGCCTCGTCGCTTTCTTCTCAAGAACTCACTTCCGCGGTTAACTAAATCATTGAATAAACCGTATCCCAAAGATGGTCGTGGCAGCAATGGGAGAGAGAGTGAGAGAGAGAGATCCATAAATTCAAGACTCTTAAATCCAACCAAAGACCCTGAGCTCTTCCATGTATCTATACATACAATAAATCTAAGAAATGGTTAATGTAGCCCATAAATCGTGTCAACAGCCACAGGCATAACTTTCCATTCCACGTCAGACACACCCGGACGAGCGAGCCATGTGGCCTGGTGGGTGAATGTCTGGTGCACACAGTCCCCCAAGTGCCGAGCACATTGAGACCGCAGGATGAGGAGGTCTACACTCTGCACGTGAAGCAGGCGTTCCCTCCATCCCCTGAGGCAGGTTTCAACACAAATCTCGTCAAAAAAAAAATACCAGAATTTTAAATCTGTAGATTTTAATTGTTTTCTCACTGCTTATGCCAGTATAGACTGGAATGATATGGCCAGTCAGAACGATATAGACGTAGCTCAGTCAAAAGTTTCAGAGATACTTTCAAAGCAGTAGAGGGATCATATGACTATGTGGAAATGCGTAACAGGTGGCCAGTCTTTCTGAAACTAATCCAAAATCGGTGGAACAATATAATATAGAGCGACCTATCTCCGAGGTAGCTCTCAACACGATTCTCGTTAAAAAAAAGGATACCAGAATTCCAGATCTGTGGGTTTTGTCGGGTTTCTTATTGTTCTTGACAGGATGGGATAGAATCTTCAATGAAAACGATATATGTAAACGTGGGTTAGGAAAGTTTCAATAATACTTTCACAGCAGAAGAGGGACTATATGCCAGGTTGACGTTGTAAGTGTTATCCGTAGCAGACGGTTAGTTTCCCTAAATGCGCCAGGTCATAGTTACTGCGAAAGTCACGACAGGGAAGAGCTCCAAAGCTTCGAAGTGTACGGCAAGGAACAGCTATCAAAACAGCCCACCCTTGAGTTGACAACGATCCACATAGTAGTCATAAGACCATGAGAAGCAGCAGCGGGGTAGGGAAAGTCGGTCAAGTTTTGAAGTTAGCCTGTTCGAGTTGATGAGGCGTATTGCTTTCGACTCAACTCTGCCAAGTAAGGATGCAGAGATACTACCTCCTCAGATGTGAGAGAAGTTCTCCATACGGGGACGAATCAATCCCTTGTATAAGCGGAGCAAATGTTTAGAAGAAAAGAAATTTCGACATCTATACAGGACTCCCAGTTTCTTAAAGGCAGTCTTACCATTTTCCATTTATGATTTTTTCAAGAGAGTGGATGTTACAGTAATACCATATATGTTCATCGAGTTAAGAAGTATAATTCCAAAACGTCAAAGGAGGGATGTAGAAGAATGCTGTATTGGGTTATCAACACAAGAGCATGTTTCACTATTTGTAGAAAGAAAGAAATAAAATCATCAATAAACAGGACAAAAAGTGTAGGATACAGAAAAGAACCTTGTAGGTCACAGTTGTTGTTGGAGAAAAGGGGGGGGGGGGAGGGGGTTGATCCATCAACACCATCAACAAACACAGAGATAGATCGGCCGGAGAGGAAGCTAGATATCAAGGAGCAAAGTGAGGAAGGGAAACCAAAGGAGGGGAGATTAGAGAGGAGACCCCAGTGTCACAGCTACACTGGATTCCCCAAAGTCTTTCGGAAATGGTGACCAGACAATAAGTTTGGAAAGATCAGAAGTGGATCTCGCCTAACGGAAGCCATACCGATGATTAGAGAGAAGACGGAGATTTAGTATGTCTAAGGGGTTGGGAGATGAGTACGAATTCAAATACTTTGGATAGTAAATTTAAAGGCAACAGGTCGATTGGTAGAGGGGCTAAAACATATTTTGGTCACTTCTTACGGATAGGGTGTATTAACGCATGCTTCCACGAAAAAGGAAAAATTTTGGTTGTTAAATGGAAACGGAACAGACGACCAAATACAGGTGTAAGTTCAGAGACAAACTCTTTCAGTACACGGGGATGGATCCATCAGGACCATAAGCCTTTTTAACGTCCAGGGAGAGAGAAGACCAGTTCAGATAGCTCGAAAAGAGAGTACGGGAAGGGGCATAGGATTAGTAAAAGGAGCATCAGGGGGTGAAGGAATGTTAGTCATCCAAGGTGGAGTTAGAGGAGAAATGAAAACCAAGGCGAGTTGCTTTGTCTACGGTAGAGGCAACTGTAGTAACGTCAGACCAGTAAAAGTGAAGGAAAGCTAGAGCGATAGAAGAAGTAGGCAATACCCTTGGCTAAAGACTAGAAAGACCTGTCAGTAGATGAAGAGGAAAGTTTACTTCACATCCTTTGAATAAAGAAACTCTTTGTCTCACGAATAACGTACTTGTAATTATTACAGGCAGAGATATATGTTTCTGAGGAGTCGGACGGAGGAAGGAGAGCATTTCAAAGACCAATATTCCTTGTCTGAATAGCCTCGTAACAAGAACGGTTGAGCCATAGACTGAAGGAAGAGGCCAGTTGGAGGAAGAGGGGATAAATGCTTCTGTTCCCGCAACAATAACCTCTACTTGCTGTTGGTGGAGACAGAAGCATCACCACGTAAGAGACAGTAATCTACCAAAGGAAATTCAGGAGAGAATTTTCGTAAGCTATCCCAATCAGCTTTGTTGAGGCGCCAATATCTATGTTTAGACAGGGCTACTGGAGGGGGAAGTGCCATTGAAATAGATACATGTATGAGAGTGTGATCCGATAAAGCAATTACGGGCGAGAGTGTGTAGCTACAGGGGGAAGGATTAGAAGTGAGAAACAGATCCAAAATATTAGGAGAGTGGTCACAACAGTCAGATATATGGGTGGGATGGGAAATGAATTGCTTCATATCAGTAAGATTGGAGGAGGTGAGCTTCAATTCTCCCATAATCAGTATGGGAAGAATTCAGCCATTCCCTGTGGTGAAGGTTGAAATCTCTTAGCAGAGGATATCGGCTTGAGGGGGGACGGGTGTCATGGCCTCATAGCAAGAGTTTAGATATTCGAAGTAAGTTATGATCGGTAGAATTAGGAAAGCATAAGCAAAGCAAGGGAAAACAGTGGTAGTAAGGGAGCAGATCTTGAGCCAGATAAAATTTTCGGGATTGAAGGTCCTCGAGGCTTGCCATCAGCCTAAGATACCAGGTTATTAGTGAACGGAAAGAAGTACAGCGTCATCAAATACCTTCCTTCCCGCCGGAAAGCAGCCCGTCTTACAATGCCCCGCGCGTAGTGCAGCCTCAGGGTTACAGGAACCTCAAAAGAGGAGTCCTGGAGCGGCAT
>JAUUDZ010116734.1:0-19343 GCA_032361705.1 Panulirus versicolor
TTCCTGTTAGCTAATATTCATATCATGGCCTGCTTTCACTGTGTCCCAGTCTCATAATTTTCCATTTACCACTCTTTGTCAAACACGCCATACTTTCTCCAATCAATAAAGGACTTATGCAATTCTCTCTCTTTCTCCAAGTTTTTCTTGTGCAAATTCCACAAAGCAAACACCTGGTCCATACATTCTAAAGAATACAACTTAAAAACTCTCTGTGGTAAATGAGTATACATCACCTGTTGTTGAGTTTATCCTTAAAGTTGTGCAAGACAGAGAGGATTGTATTTTGCATGTGTGAATATATTACTTATAATCTTCCATCCACCCATACTATTGCTGAATTAAAAGAAAGAAATGCACAACACCCTAAGAGAGATATAAAACGAAAGAAGCAGCATTTAGTAGATGACTGAAGTATACACATTCCTTAGATTAACAAAGGTGCTGAGTAGTTAATAACATAAGATGCATACATCAATGAATAATGTTACTCCTTTTGGGTAGAATAGTATTTTGCTTTTCACAAACTGTTTGACTGGCAATTACAGTAGCAGTAATTCAAGAAGTATTATTAGAGATGTAAAAAAAGAGTTATTAATGATGCCTTCATTTAAGCAGGATCACCTCTAGTATATTGTGCTTACATTGTATCATAAATATGAAATGGAATATTATCCTCATTCCATTTCCATTTCAATGAGATGGATCAGGTACACATCGCCTCTGCAACTTTACTCCCTCCTTTTTTTTTCTTACATCAACCCATGTCATGTGTTAAAGTAAAACATGAACTTCACATGTATGTTTTATATTTTATATGCTAAGTTGATCTGTTAATTGCATCCATTGTATTTGACCCCCAATCATTCTACTGACATCACCTGAAATATCCTAACACCTATCCAGTCTTCCCCGGCCAACTTTCTGCCCATCACCTGCCATGCAATCTACATGACCAATCCTGAAAGACCTCTTCACACCCCATAACCTAACATCATTCCATCTATTACCCTAATTCCCACTGTTATGCGAATTGCCCATGTCTGTTCTTTTTGACATATCCTGACTTTTATACATTTGGGTTTTGTATTCTTACATCAATATTGCAATGAATACTTCTTGTAAGTTTTTACAATTAATATTGTTTTTTTTTTCTTCTTTAAACTTAAAATGAACCTCGACAAATTTTTATCCCCACACAATTTCACATTCCAAATTTTACTCCCAAACATTTAAATTCATCCTCAACTTCCTGTTTTTCACCATGCAAACTTATCTTACAATCCAACCACCCTTCATTATTCACACACTCTCAGCATCCTCATCCACCCCACCATTTTATCCAACTCTGATGTAGCCAACAAAAAAGCATCATCTGCATACAACTTCAGCAACTTTCAATCTGTTTCTCCATGATTAAGAGCTATACCACAATTAACCTTCCTCACTCATCTTATGTATTGCCTCAAACAAAAAACATTAAATAAATATACTGGCATTATCAAACCTTGACACACTCCTACATTTATTTCAAACCACTCACCTATATTCCTACTTGCTGTCAAAGATGCATTATCTTCCATTATGAAAGCTCTTCTTAGCATTAGCCAATCTTCCATACACACCACATAATAGTCTATTCTTCCAAGTGCTTTTATTGCTCTAGCTGATATCAAAACACAAAGTTTGGGATTAAAAAGGACTATCAACTTTTATAAAACTGAACTTTATTTTTAGGGAGTTGGAAAGCCAGTCAATGTTCCAATCTATTCCCAGCCATGCAAAGATTTGGCTGGGAACTAAACTGACTTGTCCACATTGATGAGGAAGCCTGCTTTATGAAAGGTCTCCAGAACTTTAAGCCCTTGTGTGACACATTCCTCCTTTTAAAAGGAAAATCACTAAATGTGAAGGAGGCAGCTTCAGAGGGGATGAGATTACAATCATAAAAATTTGAGGGGCTATGCATAAACAAAACGGCACCACTTTGGATTGCCTAGCCTTTGTATCAGTTTGAAAGCCAAAATCTTTTTCATTTTGAGATTTATTAAAATGTGCCAATAAGCAAATTTTGTCTATGCTGATTGTCCAGTTGTTTCACTGTAAGATATGGCAAACATTTTGTAAAACAGTCATTTTGAATTTGTTCTTTAAAATGTAGACATTTAGAAAAGAAAGTTCTAAATCCTTTTTTGGTTTGATTCCCTCTTTATTTTATTAGAAAATAGTATTGCTAAAAACTGGACCCACTCAGGTTCTATGACTTCCTTGCTCAAACAGCTCTGCAAAGCTTGGGCTTGCTGGGTGGTTTCAGATTTCCAACCCCATTGTCAACCTCTTTTAAAACAAGATACACCCAGGGTCAAATTTCCAAAAATCTTTAAGTATTGGAGATGATCCTTGACTGGTAAAGAGCTATTTAGAGGTAAATCTGTCTGAAGACTGCAATCAAAGGCCCTGAAAGGGCTGCCTAGGAGGGCACCTTATTTTAGTGAAAAGTGTACAGGGCAACAAAGTCTCCTGAAGGCATTCCTTTTTACATTGCAATAAGAGACCCCTAACTTTCTGACCCTTCTCTTTACGTGCCTTTAAAGAGGCATGTTTAATGACAGCAATTTTACCAACACAGTTGCAGATCTAGTTCTAAAAAAGGAGATTGCAATAACTAACGATTCTCCTGTATCAAGATCAACCATGGTTTGTTTTATACACAGTTGCCTATATATGAAATCACAGAAAAGTCTCTTGTCAAGGAACTGAGAGCTGCTTTAAGGCATACCTGAAGACCCAGTGAGCTCCAGTTCAGTAAATTATTGCCATGAAAGGAGAGGATTCACAAAGGATAAGGATGTCTGTGGAGAGCTTACGAAGGATTTCCGGATACAAATCAAATTTGATCCGACTTGGTAAGGCTTCTGGAGATACAGTTCAGTTATGAAACATGGACTCTGATTCCCAGGCAGATTGAGCTTATTCATCTTTAATCATTTTACTCTAATGGACATAGCACGTCAAGATCTATCTCTGTATCTATCTGTCTACTAGGACATTGTAATTAGGGTGTCCACTTGGGTGTTGGATGGTGGGCGTTTTTCAACTCCAAAAAATATATGCCATGGCACATCTGCCCACCATCTACCAAGTGTGCCAAAGGCACATCTGCCCACCACCTACCTAGTACTTTTAAGAATGCTCAAGCAAAGTCTTAATTTGTTTGTCTTAAAGAATCTGTTTTCTCAGAGCCTTTAAACATATCAAGATTAGTCAGAAAATCCTCCAGGGGTTAAAGGAGGTCTAGAAGGGTGAAGAATTGCCTTTGTCTCTCTCCAAAGGGAGTGTTAATGGTCTTTGGAGTTTCAGAAATATCATCTACAAATATAGATAGCTGCCTGATAACTGTGAGGGCTTGTCTGTCATCAACCTGGTTATTTCAAAGAGAAAACTGCAAAAGTGTGACTTCTGAATGCAACCAAAGGTATTCTCCCCATGAATTTATCTTCAACGTATACAAATCTTTAGGCAGCAAGTAGTCTCCATTCAACAGATTTCAGATTTGACTGTTAAACATTTAGGATAATGGAGGTTCATTTTTTTTTATTCAAATCAAATTAGTTTCTGAACCAGACTTCAATGAAGCAACCTTAACATGAAAATTCTGAATCAATGATACCTAGCTAAAAAGACATGAAGCAACCCATGGCTTATGAAGACTTATCAGAGGCTCTTGATCCATTAAACGGGGGTGCTGAAAATTCTTTTGTAGAAAGAAAGGTTGGGCATTTAACAGCAGAATTTAGTTGTGAGGTGTGAACCCAGCCACAACAATTTTTAGAGAGACATGGATCCAGTGGGTGGATCTGAATATTGGTAGAGTTGAAAGGGTATCCTTTACTCTTAAGGAAGGCTATCTGGAGGCAACACGGGGACTGGGACATTTGTGTGCAAACTGGAGCAGGCTTTGTTAGCTTTGCCATTTCCTGGGAGAAAGAAAGTCCAGCAACATCCTCAAAAAGAAAGACACCCAAAGCTCTGACCCAACGTCATACATCAAACAAGGCTCAGTTCAAAAGAAGGGGTCTCTACCCCTCTTTTACTTGTATCTGAAATAATGGGCTCTTACAAAGTCTGCTTTTTCTCACACTGAAAAAGCATGCCAACAAAAGAGCCAAAGTCCATTTTCGTCTCACCAAACATCTCTCAGAGGTGAAGCATTTATATTTGAATATATGAAATTGTCATGGTAAGCACACTTTACATGGGGTAATTTGCATCAATGCAAGACTTACAGCTGGCAATACTACACACTTTGATCTTGACTACAAAAGACACTTCCCCTAGAGGGATAACTAGATCCTCTGGTAAGGGAGATGATCTCTAGGCTACGTTACGGAAGAAGCCATAAATCATAAAACAAAATGAAAAGCTGCTGAGTCTTCCTCCTACCAATGATTGTCCTTCCCAATGATTGTCCAGCACCAAATTAAGCTAGCCGGCAGATAACTGTGTTTTTGCAACATGGTCATAGAATCAGTCCAGGAAGCTTTGCAATTATGAGCAGTATAGGCTCAGGTGGAACCCTAGCTAGGAAATTTCGGTGGAGAAAGTTTTCCTACTCTCGGGGTGAAGCTCTTCCCTGTGTATCTATAGACAAGACTGTTAAGTGACACAGGACCTGAACTGTGAAACAGTAATGATAATCCATGTTCATGTAAGTGACCTAAGGTATCATCTGTAGGCTGGTACAGAATGTCGGTTATCGCTGTATCCCTCAGTGATAAACAGCTCAAGTTTAAGAAATGATCTTGTTATATGCACTCGTTCAAAGACAAGATCTCATCATTACGCCATGATTTTTGAGTTGCTGCTTACCAAAAAATGACATTCTAGTAGTAAGGTAGAGAAGGTCCGTATTTACCTGTAAAAACATGAATGCTTACCACTGCAAATATCGACATATTCACCGGGGCAAGGGACTCATTGGTCTCATATAAAGCTTATATATATATATATATATATTCTTCCTCAAATCCCCCAACGATGAGTCAGGGATTGGGATGTATCACATCAGTAAGGTCCTCTTAAGGTACCCTGTCGAAATATGAACATCTTAGGAGAGATAGCCAGACTCCTATGGCGGAAGAAATCGATATTTAAATAATATTTTTCATACTAGGTGGGCCTTAATTGCTCTAGCTTTGATTCTTGTGTTGGGTTCTCAAGAAGAAAACATGGCAACAAGTGATACCAATATCTTCCGAGGAAGACAACTAAAGGTACTGAGACCTCAGCTAAATGGTGCCACGGTATAATAATAATAATAATAATAATACGGATAATAATAATAATAATAATATAGAAAAACCATTTAAAGGGAAAACTTCCCTGAGGCGGCCTGGTCTCTCAGTATATCACAGTATGGGACATGCCAGTTAACACCAAGCCATAGGATCAGCTCCTCTCAACCAAAAATTAGTGGGGGAAGGTATCTTAGTCTGCAAGTAGCTCCCAAAAACTCTCGTGTCTGTGAGAAAATACAAATTTCCAGAAATATGACACTTCCCCTCCTCCATCCACAGACCAAACATTAAGGTGTTACTTGTTTATCAAGGTTATCTGAGGTAACTAGGACAGAACCAAAGTGTGAGGCTTTCATCATCTGACACGTCCCTCAGTAACTCAACCCAAGGGTAGAATCTCTCACTTTCCTTACTATATATCACTGCGACATCACTAGAGTCCCTGCCTCTCGTGTGACATGTACTTAAAAAAAAAAAAACTCCCAAAAGGACAAAATGAGGTAACTAGGACAGAACCAAAGTGTGAGGCTTTCATCACCTGACATGTCCCTCAGTAACTCAACCCAAGGGTCGAATCACTCAGTTTCCTTACCGTATACCACTGCGACACCACTAGAGTCCCTGCCTCTCGTGTGACATGCACTTAAAAAAAAAAGAAAACTCCCAAAAGGACAAGAAGAAAAATGAGACTTGGATAATCTGTATGGTAGCATGGGATCTAGAGGAATGGGGGGGGGGGGGGAGCACAATAACTGCCGATACCACCACCAGCACCAGCGGTCACCAACTCGACACTGTAAGATACCAGCTAAAAGACAACTGGTTAAAATAGACAAACTAACTACTCGAATTTGCTGTAATGTCGCCGAATATATACCACTTATGAAATTTAGTTGTCAGTAAGTTACTGAACAGGGAATCAACAAACACGTGAAAGAATAATGTAATACATAGCACAGAGAACAAAATGCTGTAAATCTATATGTAAATAGATACAATACAAATACATGAAAAATATGATTATATGTAATATAAGACTATCACAACATAAACGGAAAACAAGAAAGGATGCTGATAGATGATGTCGGGCTAACTACAATTGCAGACGAATGTCTGACCCTTATTCAGTTCTGAGAAATTGTAGCCGCTTGGCAGGCATTTTGTTTCTTTCACACTAAAACTAAGTTGACAGCAAATGATTGTTATGTTTTGGAGGATATTATGGGTGTTTTTTCTTTGAAATATTCTACCTCTTTATTTGCCATCTGTTCCCCAAGCCCTCCATCATCCCAGGATTGCATAATAAGAAAATTAGGTGCCCAAGTGTGAGCTCAGTTGGAATGCCTGCAGTACAGACCGCTCTCCTCCTTACGTAATTCCTTTAAAATCACCAGATCACTTACTTCACGATTTTCATGTTATTCTTCTTCACTTTCCTCACAAACTGATACATAAGTGTTACTCCTCATTACTTAGGTCAATCCAACAATCTAAGCGGTTTCCGCGGGGTCACCATATAGGAGTGCCTTGTAAGTCAACGGGCATGCTCAACCTTTTGAATTCCGCTCCATCTCCCAGACGAGTTGTTTGTGCAAAACTTTTGAGAGGATGATGCTTATCAAACTACTATATAGAATCAAAGAACATGTGTAAAGTAGTATTGATGGTTTCAAACATGGGAAAAGTGTACACAACTGTATCACTACTTTTCAAACAGTTCATGGGAATATGAGGCATAAGTACACTATTTATTTTTTTTTTACCTAAAACCTGCATTTGATATTGCCATTAGGCAAGTTATCTTACGAATTAGCAAAAATTGATGTAAGTGACCGGCTTCTGTAATGGATACTCGGCTATCTCTCTAATAGAAAGTCATCTGTGCTGTTTCAAGGCTACAAAAGTAAAGTTTAAGACATGCTACTCGGCAATCCTCAAGGTGGAGTGCTTAGCCCCACTTTGTTCACTGTACTGAAATGCATTATTGAAATCGATTGCACAATGTCCCAGAAATATCACTATTAGTTATGCTGACGATATTCTCGTACATACCAAAACATATAGTGAAATGCAAACTATCCTTAACTGCATACACATCGCCTGTGAAAGCCTTGGTTTCATCATATCTGCACATAAAACTAAGGTCTTCAATAAACTAATTGGTAATAGCAGGAGCGGACCATCTAAGTTGACAATTGGTGGGAACCCAATTTACTGTCTCCTTTAAATATCTTGGAGTCTCAGTCCCATGTGCTGCAGCTAGTGTGCAAAAACTAAATTGACAATGCACAGACTCAGAGCTCTTTCAGCTGTTGTTGGGTACAACCCTAATTATGGTGCAAATGCCAGAATTGTTAAAATTATGTACATAGCTTATATTACGTCCCTAATAAATTACCACGCACCAGTTTTGGTCCTACATAACAGCAAAGGTATGAAGACATGAAAAAATGCAAAATGAATCCTTAAGAATCATGCTTGGTTGCCCAAAGTCCACTAAAGTACTCAACATGCAGAAAGAACTTGGTATTCCCATCAATGAAGACAGAATACCTGAAATCAATCTAATGATAAGACTGAAACTTCTGCGCGGTGATCCAGATAGTGTCTCAAAAGAATTGTTAAACCATATATTTCATGGAACAGGTGAAACTAAATGAATCCAAATAACAACCAGCCACATGTTTGGTGTACATAATTTGTATAAGATTAAGGAAGCAGCAGCATTTCCTGCCTCCCTGGCAGATAAATCCTTTTGACGTCACACTTATAATCTTCACCTTCAACACTTAGCTGAAACCAGTGCTCTTGAACATATACAGAAACTCCAGACGGACAATAACTTAGCCCAGTGCATCTACACTGACTCTCCTCTCGGCTCTGCCACTGAGAGGATAGACAGTGTTGCCATTGTGATTCAGCCCAATGGTAACAGATTAGAGAAAAATGTTGAAATAAACAACTGGGCATCTTCTCTACAAACTGAATTGGTCGCCATAATTATCGCTCTTTAGCAGATACAAATCACTGCCACAGACAGTTTGATTATGTCTGATTCTTTATCTTCAGTACTTGCTCTTAACACCTTGAAATCAGCATGTAACATGCTGGTGTCTGAAACCAGACACAAATACTCAGACATTAAGGGATTCAAACCAAATTGTTATGGATTCCCTCTCATATAGGCCTCCGTGAGCATGACAAAGCTGTTGCTTTAACCAAACTTGCACTAAGTAAAGGTGATGTTCAAAACAACGTTGTATTGTCAATTAGAGACCTCAAAACTGTAATTAGAAGGAGCTAACTGACCTCTTTGAAGCACGAAGAACAGTTTAGATTAACACAAGTAGAAACATTTTTCATCATAGTGAAATGTGCAAAGTAAAACATGTATTTGAAGAAAGTAATAAGATTAGCAGATTACATGATGTTGAAACTACTACACTAATGCTAAGCTATGGGTACTATTGGCGCTGTTGCCTATCTGGAAGCGCTAATCTACATATGTAAACTGTAAAGTTTATGGTCAAAGATTTAAACACAAATTAGACCACTATGTCTCGGAATGTGAAAAAATAAAGCCTATTAGGTACAGATTTAAACAAACCCCCGCAAGAAATGTCACATCTTATTGTTAATAACGATACCTGAAATTTTAAGTTTGTGTCCACTTTTTGCATCTAGTCGGTAAAACTTACCATATGAAACTATGTATGTAATGAAATGTATTACGAACTGTAAAATCTTATGTAATATCAACCCACTGGGATCTGACCCAGACCTTTTGTAACCCGTAATCCTTTTGCGCTACCGCTCACAGGATGAGCATGGGGTGCACTACAAATTTTGCTAGGGTTACCAGCACAAATCAAATCATCGCCTATAGCGCCAGCCCCGCTTCAACTCTCCCCTGCTCATGTATCTCTGCTTGATAACTCTTACCAACATCACTTAGAGCGTAAAGGATATATGACCAATAATTACTGAAATTATAAAAAGTCACTATTGTCTGGGGAGACAGCAAGTCACACAGCTATTTACTTTTCTGAGGAGCTGTAGTCCAGGTGGCCTTTAAATGCGAAGTGGTATTGGAGGTCATCTTTGAATATCGGACTACAAGGCCAATCGGGAGACAAACAAAAGGTCAAAACCATCGTTATCTCACGTCCTTGTCCAGCTGTTACTCGAGGGTACTATGATCAGCTCTGATGGTCTGTCCTTTTTAGTCCACTAACCTGTGACCCCCTGCCGTTTGATGGGACGCTTGTTGTGATCAGCCCAAGATACCAACCCATCGAAGGCTGTGTGACCCTTTATCCAGTAACTACTGCCTGCAGGAGATACTTAGAGCATCCACAACACATGAAGATAGGATGGTCAAGAAAATTTATGAAGGATCAAGGTAGAAAGCAATAGTGTGTGTGTGTGTGTGTGTGTGTGTGGGGAGGGAGGGGGGGGGGGGTTGATAACTGGCACCCTAAAAAAGGAACGTAAAGGAATGTACTGGGGAGAGGACCGAGGGAGGTGTGAGGTGAACAAAACAAACTATAGGAGTATGTTTGGATAGGGGTGCATGGATACTTTCCTGTTACAGCTACTCGCAAGGAGAGGAGTTTCTAATGGTATTAGGGCATCAGAGATACAGACAGATATGGAAGCTTGGTCATAAGATTCGCTGTTTCTCTTGCAATTTCTTATCTTGAGTTGTCTATAAACGCACGATGAAGACCGGCTGACCCAGGATACAAAGCAATGCTGTAGATGTAGCTGATTGGCGAAGTTGTCAAATAACTCCTCACATTACAAACTTGATTCCATCGGTAAGTGTGTATATCCAAGTTGATTTCTTTTTCTGGGATTTACTGTAAATAATTCGAATCTTACCTAAGGCACTAAATCATGGTTTCTATTGATCTTAAATTTCTCTAATGCAGCCATCGGAATGAATACGTCTTCCGTGTTGGGAGGCCAAACTGTCTTAAATAAAGGCTTTAGTGAGTATGAAATTCGCTAGTTAAGAGGGTCAAGTTTCTTACCTCAATTGTCCCAGTCAACCGTTAATCTTCATCCTTTCAGTTTCTCATCAGTACGCAGTAGTTAGGTTCTGCAAGATATCTTCATCAAGCTTGTGAAAGATTTTTGGGACAAATCTTCAGTCAAATCATTTGTAACTACACCATCAGCCTATATAGGCACACTCCCACCCATCCCTTGCCTCCAGTCATAATTCACACTCCAGATGGCATACCGACCTCGATGCTTCGCACAATCTTACCTCTTCTCCGAAGCCCTGCCAACCACAATGCTTCATCGAACACTTCTAACATGCAAATACTTCCGCTTAGAGAGGACCACTCATATCAGTCAATCTGCAACAGACACAAGAAAGCAAATCTACTCCAGTAAAGTTTCCTGCCATGCAAACTTGGCTAGGCCAATTTCTTCCTGCAGCAACAACCATACGGGACCTCGGAATGCCTTGTCCCTTCTTCAACAAAAAGAAATTTCGTCAACGCCTCCCCCCTTTCGCGGTATCTGTAAGTCAACTATACCATGCTTCCTCTCTCTTGCAGCAACTGTAGCAAACCCCGGGACCACGGCAACGTTTCCGATCTCCTGCAGCATCAACATCACAAACACGGAACCACGGCAAAGTCTCCTCTCTTCCACAGCATTTGTTGCACAACCGCGTCATAGCCTCCTCTCTCTCCCTCTCTCCCACAGCATCCGTAGCATAACCACAGGATCATGGCGACGCCTCCTCTCTTGTGGCACCTGTAGCACTACTGCGGAATAGCCTCTTCTCTCCCACAACTCAACCACGGGACGAAAACTACTCCCCCTTCTCCCTCAACACCTGTAGCACATCCACAGCAACTTACTTTCTCATGCAGCATCTACAACACTAATACGGAACCACGGCATAGCCTCATTCCCACATCTGTAGCTCAACCACGGAATCGCAGCATAGCCTCCTCTAACAAAGCATCTGTAGCACAACCACGGAAGCACGACATAGTCTCCCCTATCCCACAGCATCTGTAGCACAACCACGGAAGCACGACATAGCCTCCCATATCCCACAGCATTTGTAGCACAACCACGGGAACTCGGCACAGCCTCCCCTCTTCTGCGGGACCCATTTCATTCAGCACTTTCAGGGTCGTAAGGAATTTCCTATGATTTTTTACCTGATTTGTGTGGAGAGAAGAATGCCCTTGGTCTGTCGGTTCCTGTAGAAATAAACTGAACGCAACAACTGTTTTTGAGTTTTTTTGAAATTATAATGATGTTAATGGTGGAAGGTTCTCCTGTAATTAAGGAATGTGACAACAATAAAAGTCATCACTAGAATGGAGCATATGAAAGACGGTTAGTACCCTACACGAAAACTCGTAAATCTAAAAACTTTAAAAGATTGTTAGGATTATTTACGCCTACACCGCTGTAACATTCTCTCCACTTAACATACAATTAGTAATCATGTACGCACACATGTCAACGTAGTGCTCTTACAAGTTCTTCCTGTTTTATGTTCACTTAATTTGTTTTCCTTGTAAATATATGAATAGTAATATGAACTTCATTGACATAAGTATAATAGTAACTATACAGAAGATAGTTAGTGACAGAATTATCAAATGGGAACGATGGCTCGAGAATTTTCAAAACAAGTTGTTGTCTTACTATACGGCATAAAGCAACAAATAGCACCTCTTTCTTACAACCGTTTGCAACAGTTGCTTGTTGATTTTCTTACAACTCTTGTAAAATCTTTAAGGCAATTACATTTTCTATGTGTATGCAATTACCCAACTTCTGCAAAGATATTGCACTGTTTTTTTTCATTGCGTAAAGCACTTTAATCACGTCGAATCCCATTATTGCAGTTACATGTGCTGAATATGGAAGTGAGTACATCAAGTAAGATACCAGCGGATACGTTCAACAAAATATATCACCTTTTAAAAAGATAAATCGAAAGTAAAAGTTGTTAATCGGAATATTCATGCTTTGACGCAAGCAGTTGTGACATGTCAAAACACATGTTGCATGTAGCGGGATCTAGCATCATATCTGGCCCATTGGTGACGTCAACTCCCACGGTTTTGATTGGTAGTTGGATTCGCGACTACGCCAATGGACTGATGGTATTATTGAGTTCAAGTACTTAACTAACTTTGAATAAATACATATGTATTACAGACTGGAAAACAAAATCGTCTTGAATCATAATAACTTATTTCATACATATTTCTATACTTGACTATTATTTTTACAATGCAGACAAAAATTATTCTAACTATTTTCATTTATCCATGACGTCATACCTCTAAAAGTTTACTCAGAAGAAACTCAGTAAGGGCGAACGTAGTCTGCGTTTTGTACGCATCTTTCTTCTACGTACGTGGATCCCGTAAAAGTAAGGGCATTTATCTCTGTTATCAGTGTTGTTATGATACAAAGATAGTGCATGAGGTATTAGAAATGGTTGTCAGCTATATCCAGCCAAGACCGTTGAAAGTGTAATCAAATACAACTGCAAAACATATCGTAACCTCCAGACTATACTAGGACTTTGTGCTTAACTAATGCTCGTCTGTAAAATTGTGGTCTTAAATTAAGCTAATAAAAGTCTCCTTGCCTCTGGCAGGTGGTAGTAAATTGCTGATTTCACTAGTCTTCCACAGGACTGAAGACTCTCTGCATTTACTTATCGAATAGATATTCTCATCCCCATGTCCTATATATATTTTATGAAGGTTAGCTTGGTGTTCAGTGGCCGGGCCTGCTAAGGTGTGGCCTCCAGCAGCTCCTGGGCCTGGCCACTGAGTGCGTTTGTACACGGGTTGCCTTTATATTTGTTTATGAATGTGTGCTCTGTGTATTTGAGCAGGTTCATGTTTTATTGTAATTAGGTGTTACCGTACTCCGCCTAGAGGTTGCATCACAAGCCAAATGTGTACTTGGGCAAGGCTGTTATCTTTTCACAGGACAGAAAGTAGTAGTCTTGTCAAGAACATTTTGCTGCAAAGGAGTCCATCATTTCCAAACTCCTGCTTGGAGAGTATCCTTAAGTTGAGGTCCATGTGTTGTATAGTACACATCTGTAAGTAGCTGTAATGATGACTACATCCCTCAGACAACTAAGCTTTAAAATTCTTTCTTTCATCTATATCTATACAATAAACTTACCTTCCTTTAAGAGTCATGTCTACAGGCACCTGTGGTGCTCTGATTGCTTTTCTTTTCTATTTTTACTTCCTTCTTTCACCTGAGATGGCCTGTGATTGGAATTTTTTTTGCTCATGCCACAAAACTTTTTATGAAAAATATATAATTTATTGATTTTAGTTTTAAATACCCCATGACCAATTTCTGTGAGTCATGGTATTACCCAGGGCAATCCTAAAAGCTCCTGTGGCCCAAGGCTATACAAGGGAAGTGCAGGTTCATTGACAATACTGTGCTCCAAGTGATGCAACCTTGCCAAAGGTTACTTTTAACTCATGATAGAACCTCCAGCAGGTGGGTTCTGGAAATCAAAAAAAAATATACATTTTGAATTATCCATTCATATACTCATTTATGATTACTGCAGGACCAATTTTTTTTTAAGAGATTTTGGTGTTACTGAAGACCTTTCCTGCAGCCCGAGACAGCTCTACTTCCAGTTGTAGGAAAATGTAGGCCCCTTTTTCATATGAGATCACTGTTTACCATGATAACGAGGTAGCACAGCTCCCTCTCCACAACCAGGCCCCACAGACTTTCCATGGTTTGCCCTGGCCTCTTTACATTTGAGGAATATCATTGCTTTCAAATTAAAATAATCCTAATTCTCTCTTGAGTTTATGGTGTTTGCTGGTGCATGGAAAATAAGACATGCATAACGTTCTTTGGGTTTAGGCTGCAAAAATGTGCCAGCATACACCCCAGTGTACCAGAAATGAGTTCCTAAGAGAAAATTTGACAGAAAAAGTGACCATGTGACACTACTATAATCCACTTAGTAAGTTAAATATACATAGATACACATTCATTTTTCCTTTTGAAAGACTAATGGGATTAAAATAAATGTAAGACAATATTAATCATCAGTATTTTCTAAAAATAAAATGAATATTGTATAGCATGGGGTGGGGGTAGGGGACATCCCCATGGCCCCCTCCCCCTTGAATATGGCCTGGTGAAGGGGTGGGTAAACCTTGAGACAGATATCACTACATGATAATTCACTATCTATGCTTGCTATTTACATATACCCTCAAATATATTTACATATACAGTATCTACACATATCTACGTTCATATACACACGTTTACATTTCAGAATTACTTTCAGAGAGTAACAGTGTCTGCAATAAGTAACTATGGTGACAAATAGACAAATTTACAAATGCCAAAATATAGGCAAGATGTTTAAAATAAGCTCATTAAAACTAACACTCAAATAATGACTACCAGCATCTACAATGTAAATAACTTTATGATGACTCCTTGCACCTAAGGTTTAAATACTGGACAATAAAGTTTTCCTACACAGAGATTTAAGTGCACTTACATCTCATTACCATTTAAAGTAATTTTTTTTTTTCTGATAACTTCTTAAAACTAACTCTGCTTTTTTTCCTGTGAAAGTAGTGTTAAAAAATTCTAGTAATACTCACCAGTTTCTGATGATTCCATCCAAATTATGCAGATGATGAATGATAAAAGTAATTTCAGTACAACAGGCACTGCTATAACGTACTACCATTCAATAAATGGGAAGACAAAGTCTAATAAACAATATAAGATGCACCCTAAAATAAATCATTTTTATTACATAAAATCATTCACATTTCCATTGCGCACTAATGCAAAACAGTACAAGAAAAACCTACACAATTAGCTGCCATTTAGCCATAAATAATATCAAGGATCTAGCAACCAAGACAGTTATCCAACAAAGACTAGAAGCCAGGCAGCTTTGCCAAAGCAAATCATACATGCACAAAATGAAAAGCTCATAATATGCATGTTCCAAGCATAATTTCATTTGTAACATGCACCAATTATACAATAACATACAACCTACTGGAATTATACTGTTCAAGCAAAGCATAAAAAACAGTATTAGAGTTCCAATGATTACCTAAGCTTTGATTGAAAGGAAAGCATATAGCATATGAAAATTACTTTAGTAATGTATGATAGAGAATGCACAATACTAGCTGGCTCAACATTTCCCTTAGTTGTTCAACACATATCCATCCTTACCATAGATTTAAACCACATCTTCACTCCTCAGCTTACTTCATTTACCATAGGCTTATCATTCTCCATCCATCTTTCCAGTTTTTCCTTCATCATTCATCATACAATGTTCTCTTGTCTCTGTCACATGAACATGCTATTCTCTCTCTGTCTCTCTCTCTGTCTCTCTCTCTCTCTCTCTCTCTCTCTCTCCTCAGTGACCAATGAAAAACTGACAAAAATAATTAAATCCCACAAAGAACAGAGAATGAACGAGGATATAGTAAAACAAAACATGGAAAAGAACCCATATCATTCTCATGTACTGTATAAACAAAGCAAAGAACAAGAAATCTGAGTTTAGATTCTTTCAAGTGTGAAAAAATAAGAAAATGATTCTAAGAAACTATATAAGAAGTTAGCTGATAAGGAAAAATCAGTATTCATCTTAAAAGTAAAAAAATAAGGTGAAGAATTCTTTAACCATTATACTGAAAATGCTATTACATAAGTTGCAATATCAGAAACTGATATTACTAAGGCAACCAATAAACTTAAATGAGAACTAAGCAGCTACACCAGATACAATTTCAGTCATATTTCTTAAAATGACAAAAATGAATTGCAACATCAATGACACTAATGCTAAAATAAAGTTTAAATGAAAACAAAATAACAAATATTCACAAAATGGCAGATGCATCACCAATATATTGGTCTATAGCAGTTCTCAATCTTTTCTTCTACGACAATGCATTTCAATTTTTCCAAAGTTACAGCAACCCCATCCAAGAAAAAAAGACAGCTTATCTATGATTAAGTATTTATCATCACCCAAATACTAGTAACTGGGGGAATTAGATTGCCAGCTCTGTTCTTTGTTTCACTGTGTTGCAAATCTCAACTTTCTCTTCTTCTTGGGAGCATACTTGGTGCAGCCCATTCCCCCAACTGTTGCTCCAATCTTCTCACTTTTATATCCAAAGTCTTTGGAACTATCAAATACTAAGAATCTCATTCCCTTCTTTCTCATCAATACACATTTTGCAATGTTAGGTCCACTGATGATCTCTTCTGTGTAAATCACTTCAAGGATTTTGGTGAAACTTATGTCAATCCCCCAACGTCTCCAAAGCATATAACAAGGTGTGGCATAAATCTGCTTTCTAAACTCTCTTCTACTGGTTTTGTTTCTGTTTGTTCCTTGATGCACAGCTTCCACTCTGGCCTATAAATTGTGGTAGTCACTCATGATGTGACTTCCCCCTTTTTTATACTATAAAAGGGCAGTCTTTTCTTTCTGTTTTGTTTCTCTGTCTGAACACACACCAAGGTAATTGCCAGACGCAGGACAACTAACCTCTGTACATACACATATGAAGACATGCTGAGGAAGTTGCCAGATGCAAGACAACCTCCATATATTACAATTGTGCCAATAATTCATTCACTTCCTTGGCAGGATAGAAGTTGCTAGCTGCTAGGGTGATATCTTTTTTGAAAAATAAGTTAATGTAAAGCAAGGAAGGATGTGCTGGCAATATGGGAGGCATGAAGAGGAAAATGGGAGTAGTTAGAACTGCTGAACAATGCCATTCAACCATTTAGGTTGTAGTGGCTTTGGAAGGAGGGAGGGGTGGGAGTGAATGAGGATGTGGTGACAAGGGAGGGAAGAAGGAAGAGGTGTTAAGGGAGGGTGTGATATCTAGGGAGGGAAGGAGTTGCAGTGGTGAGGGACATTAGTTACCAGAGAGGGAGGGTGTAGTAGCCAAAAAGGGAGGGAGCAGTAGTGATGAGGGAAAGCAAGGCAACCAGGGTAGGAAGGAGTGGTAGCTCTCCACAAAAGTGTGCAGACAAGAGCCTGGAAGGTCCAAATCTCCTAATAACAGCAATGGTGTTCCTCAGAAGTCTGTCCAATCACCTTCTCTTTTTTTTTCTCTCTGTAAATGATCTCTCTTCAGAAGTACTTCCAACACGATTATTCTTATAGTGATAATTCCATATTACACACTTCAACTCACTTCTCCCTTCCTCCTAATTCTTGTTCTCTTTTTGGCACAACATATTTTCTCTCATTTCTGCCCTATGTAGCATCCCAGTATGGGGAAGTAATAACCTAATTAAATCTTATAACAGCGGTGCTGAGATGTAATGTTATATCTCTGTCTAACAGCCAATTAATTCCCTCCTTTCAATTTCAAAACACCATAATTCAAACCTATAACAACACAGAATATGTTGGGCATACCCATATCCTCCATCCTATCTTGGAAACTCCACATAAACAACTTCACATAGTAAAAGCCAGGTTTCAGTGTAACTTAATTATTAGACCACTACAACAGCATCCATGAAATTCTTCTGCAAGGGAAGAGAATGGGTACTGTTTACACTGACTTTGCTAAGGCATCGGGCAAAGTAAACAACATAATCATACTGGAAAATGCAGACTTTGATGGTTCCTCCCCTCATAAAATTGGAGAGGGAGTTCTCATTCCTTCATCTTCTTGACTCCTTTATGATGGTTTCATCCTGAGAGTGTCATATGCTTGTACCCACAATAAACCTTAGCTATGTATCTCTTTTGAAAATATATGGGGTTGGACAATTTTTTTTTTTTTTTCAGGCACCGCAGTTTGGTTCCCTCTTCAGTTCCATCATTTAGAAACTGAAATACAAGGAAGGGAGGTTTCCAATCCCCATACTTGGGGGCATACTTGGAAAGCATTCTTTTTTTCTTAATGCCATGGATATGAAACATTATTTCTGTGCCAGTGTTTTGAATTATGCACCAAGTTTCGCCTGCATTAAACCATGTTACAAACCCCAGTTGATCTCTTCAAACTTCCCATGCAACACTTTAGCACTCAGTAAAATCTCTTGACAAGAGGAACTTGCCTACATCACCATCTCCCAGTGCCATCTTTTCCCAGGGTGCAGGTGGTGCATAAGTCAACTACATAGAAGTGTGTTAGAGAAGCTTAAGCTTCATAATAATTTTCAGATATACTTGTTTACTTTCTCTAAATCAGTTAATAACAGGTTCTACAGTCTGAATATCCCAACTGCTAAATATAGCATATATTGCAGGTACAAAATCAACTAAAACACGCATTACCCAAGACAATATGCCTGCTGTTTAAAAAATTAAACACCAAATTCAATGCTCAATTCACACCTTGCTCCTTCTTCCTCCTTACCCCCTTGCAAAGCACAGCTCCCTCCTCTTGTTCCTCCACTTCCCTTCCCTACAACATACTGTGGCACTGGCTTAGTGGCCCCCCACACCCTCACTTCAACACCCCACCACGGCAAAACAAAGGTAGATAATTATTTACTAATTTTTCATACTTCTGCATGCATATCTTTAACTTTTTAAAAATATAATGAGCTTTTAAGAGATCTTTAACTCTGGTGTTCTTTGTACATACAGTGGTACCACAGTTTTCTTGTACCCACAATTTATGGGTTTATGTATACATAAAATGTAAAACTGAATACCTTTGTGTTGGAATGTTGATAACGAAACAAAAAGGAGAAGTAAGAAGCATTTCACGAGCAAAATCAAGGCAATGGAACATATGAATTACCATGAATGGCAGAAAGAGCCGGAACTTCACACCTCAGGGAGAGGTGAAGAACGATACATGATAATCTAAGCACAGCAACAAACTGAAGGAGCAAAGGAAAACTTAATGAATTTAAATGTCTTTCAACAGGAATGACATAGTAATCAAGTTTGGGGAAAAAGTCAATAAAAAAAGATTTTCTTTTATTATACTTTGTCATTGTCTCCCGTGTTAGCGA
>JAUUDZ010116845.1:5140-19342 GCA_032361705.1 Panulirus versicolor
CCCGCTCTCCATGTCATAACTCTTGCTGTTGCCCTTAAACCCAAAACTAAGGCTGGGTTTCAGCTTCTGTTTGATGCCTCCCGTCTCTGCATGTGGGTCGGTACCCACTCGTTCTTGGTCGTTGTTGTCCTCCGAGTCGGAACTCCTGCTGCCTCTCCCCTTGAATCCGAAGTTCAACCCACCCTTTACTTTGGGCCGAGTTTTGTCGTCTTCACCGTCTTTGTCCATCGGTACCTCGGAGACCTTCTCCGAGTGTTCCTCCTCTGTGTCGGATGATCGTGAAAAGCCCTTGAATCCGAAGCTCATTTTACTCCGGCCTTTCTTTTTGTCGTCCTTAACTTCAGGTCGGTCAGGGTTAGGCGTGAGGGAGGTTGGCTCTCGCGTGTCGTCCTCGCTGTCTGATGATCGGCTGAACCCTCGGAATCCAAACCCAAGTCCGAATTTGTGCTTCACTTTCATCTTATCGTCATCTTCATCTTCCTTTGATTTCGACTTTACTTTCATTTTGTCTACCTCCTCTTCCTCTGCTGTTACAGTCGGAGTGGCCGGGGCATTTCCTTTAATTCTGACTTGTCCAATATCTGTCGTAGCTGTAAGTTTGCCCCCTTTGACCTGCAACCTATCAGAGACTGTTACTGACGTCTCGCTCTCTGGTAGTCTGACGGCATCACCTTTATAAGATGCATCTCCTGTTACACCAGCAGACAGTCGGCTTTGTGATGTGACATCACTGGCTGCCTGCAATATTTCCTTCTTCATGGCAGCCACAGTACCCTCAGGGATGGCCAGACTGGGACCCTCAAGTTGTGATTCTATGGCGCTTTGCTCACCGTCAACATCCAACGCCGGTCCATCAGTGTTTCGAGACTCAAGAGTGATGTGCTTCTTGAAGCCTTTGAATCCAAAGGCCATACCAAACCCAGGCGAGAGTCTTGCGTTCTCTACTTCTATGACAGAAGTGTTGCCCTCGGCCTCTGGGCGGTTTCGGTCTGAACTCTTGCCTGGAAATCTTCCCTGAAGGGCCTCTGACTGTAGGTCTACCTCTGGTAAATCAATTCTACCCTTCTTCAAATCAATATCTGCTTCTGGTAAGTCACACTCGGTGTCAATATCCTGAGCCTCAACAGCGACGCTGCGAGACTGGAATTCATTCTCAATCTCGAGACCCACCCCAGTGGCACGAGAGTGAACAGTCTTCCCAAACGCAATGCCCACTTCTTTAGAATCGACCACGACGCTGTGGTCGCCTGAGGTGTCCACTTTTTCGGTCTTTTTACTCTTCTGGCCTTGCTGGATGTCCCAGTCAGGTAGACTGAAGTCAGGAGCGTTGAGTTTGAAACCTATACTTGACTTTTCATTTTTCCTGGCAGCACCGAGATCGACCTTATGTTCACTGTGCTCAAAGTTCAGCTGGGCATTTGCAGGAGTGGCGTTAGAAACGTTCACATTAATGTTTTGACCGTGCAAATGAGCTACACTTTCTTGGTGGCCGGCGACGTTAACTGACCCAGATGATACTGCTGGCAAAGTCATACTGGGAGGTTTGAACTTTAAGCTTGTGTTCTTATCCACCGTCATTTCAGCATTGCCACTGACCATGCTGCCTTTAGTGCTAAAACTTTGTGAATTTGCATCAGGAGTTTTAAGGGAAATGCCTACAATATGCTCCCCTCTTAGGTTCAACTCATCCTCATGGTGTCGATTCTCGAGGGCACTCATTACTCCTTTGTTCCCAGACATTTTAACATCCACTTCGGGGAAGTTGACATCAGGTCCCTTAAAACTGAGGTTGAATCTCTCCTTGCTAATCTTATCGTTATTTGAAACCTCTACATCTCTCTGTTCCTGACCACTCATGATTACACTAGGAACATTCACTTCAGGACCCTTCAGATTTAAATTTAACTCTCTGTTGGTCATATTCACTTTGTCTAATGAAGGTCTGTCCCTGGTCTCTAGATCTCCATGACCACTAGCTTTTAGGCCGACTTTTGGGAAACTAATATCAGATCCTTTTAGTCCAAGAGCAAATTCTTTATTTTTCCTGTCTTCACTGTCTGTCTTTTTATTGTCCAATTCTTCTTTTTCTCCATCCTCGCCATGACCTCGAAAACTGATGCTGGGCAAATTTATATCAGGACCTTTAAAGCCAAAGCTAAAACCTTTCTTTGACTTTTTGCCTTTTTCACCATCGTCAGAGTCCCTCTCATCATCTTTGCCTTGTTCCTCTCGAGATCTCATTCCTATGCTTGGAAAACTGATGTCAGGACCTTTAAGTCCAAAGCTAAAATCTCGTTTAGATTCAGTCTCTTCATCAGTGTTCTCTTTTCCATCGTCTGACCCATTTTCTCTCTTCTCTTCACTCCCATGCTTGTGGCTTCTCAGGTTCACGCTTGGGAAACTGACATCTGGACCTTTTAATCCAATATTGAAACTCTTCTTGGAGCCCTTGTCTTTGCTCTTGCTTCCCTCCTTATCTGAATCCTGCTCATTATCTTTGCTCACATCACGACGGAAGTTCATATCAGGTCCTCTAAACCCAAAACTGAACCCTGTCTTTGATGACTTTTTCTCTGAGTCACTATCTTCATTTTCCTTAGATTTTCTTTCTTCAGTCTCGCCAAGCGACTGCAGACGAGCCCCTACATCCACTGAAGGGAAAGGTTCCTCAGGAGCTTTCAGTCCAACGACGAAGGTTTTGCCTGTCACATTCATCCTCTCTTCCTCGTCTGGATTTGTTGCCTTCGGTTCCACATGTCTGTCACCTTCCCCACGACCTCTCAGGCTAATAGTGGGCAGGTTCATGTCAGGGCCTTTGAACCCAAAACCGAAGCCTCTCTTCGATTTCTTATCCTTGTCTTTATGATCCTCATCGCCTGAATCTTGGTCTTCTTCACCTTCGCGTCCACTGCCTCTGAATTTCATGTTGGGTAGATGGACGTCAGGACCTTTGAATCCAAAACTGAAGCTTTTCTTCGATTTCTCTTTTCCAGTGCTGTTTTCATCGCCTGACGCGTTACTGTCTTCTTCATGCTCGCGGCTTTTCGACCTCAGGCTGGGGAAGTCAAAGTCAGGACCCTTAAATCCAAAACTGATGCCTTTATTCGATGATTTATCCGTGTCTTTACCATCTTCATCATCCGATTCCTTTTTACCTTCTCCATGGCCACGGCTTTTTAAGCTGACACTGGGTAGCCTAATATCGGGACGGGCGATTCCAAATGAGAAGCCTTCCTTTGATTTCTTATTTCGACTTTGGCTATCTTCATCATCCGAGTCATCCCTATATTTCTCTTCGTGTTCTCGTCCTTTCACATTTATGCTGGGGAAACTAACATCTGGTCCCTTCAGTCCAAGGCTGAAGCCCTTCTTGGACTTTTTATTCCCATCTTTATCATCGTCAGCATCTGAGTCTTCTTTCTCTTCTTCACCGCCACGTCCATGATCTTTCAAACCAAAACTGGGCAAGCTGACATCGGGTCCCTTAAATCCTAAGCTGAAACCTCGATTTGATTTCTTATTTTCGCCTCTCTCATCTTCATCATTCGAGTCTTCTCTCTCTTTATCACCATGTCCACGGCCCTTGAATCCAAAACTGAAGCCTTTCTTTGATTTCCTATCTTTGTCTCTTTCATTTTCGTCATCTGACTCTTTGTCCTCGTGTTCACCATGGGCACTGCCCTTCAAGCTCATTTTCGGCATGGGGAAATCTGGCCCCTCTAACCCAAAACTGAAACCTCTCCTCGTTTTCTTTTCCTTGTCTTTCCCATCTTCATCTGACTCCGATTCTTCTCCATCTCCATGTCCACGACCTCTCAAACTGGGTAGGTTAATATCGGGACCTCTAAATCCAAAACTAAATCCTTTCTTTGACTTCTTTTCCATATCTTTACCATCCTCATCAGAGTTTTCCTTCTCATCATTATGCCCCTGGCCTTTAAAGCTCACGGTGGGAAGGTCAACCTCTGGCCCTTTCAGACTAGGATAAAAAATTTCCTTGCTTACAGACTCACTGTTTCTCATTGCATCTTTGGTCACAGCATCCATCTCCCGGGTATCTTCTACTCTACCAGTGACTCCCACATTTATGGATGGAAAATCAACGTCAGGACCTTTAATGCCTACACTTAACTCCTTGTCCAAACTACTTCCTTGAGCTCTATCATTATCCTTCACTTTTCCACTGGTAGTCAAATTTAGACTAGGCATACTAAAGTCTGGACGTTTAACCTCAAAACCGAAGCTCCTCTTCGAATTTTTGTCCTTGTGTTTCCTACCTTCCTCGTCTGATGCTTCCTTCTCATCCTCACTCCCATTCCCAACGCCTTTCACACCAACACTGGGAAAGCTAATATTTGGGCCCTTAAATCCAAAATTGAAGCCTTTCTTTGACTTATTTTCTTTCGTCTTATCATCCTCATTATCTGATTCATCTTTTTCTACATCTCCATGCCCAGAACCCCTTAGACTCATGCTCGGTAGACTAATATCTGGGCCCTTTATTCCAAAACCGAAGCCTTTCTTAGATTTCCTGTCTTTGTTTTTACTGTCTTCATCATCAGAATCTTCTTTTTCTTCCTTATCTCCATGACTATCTCCCCTCATGTTGATGCTTGGAAAATTTATATCAGGACCTTTAAATCCAAGACTAAAGCCTTGTCTGCCTTTTTTCTTATCTTTATCTTCTTTTTCTGAAGTCTCTTGTTCTTCAGCTTCATAAGTTTCACCGGTAACTCTCAAGCTTGCATTCGGTAAGCTTACATCTGGCCCCTCCAGGCCAAAGCTGTAATTTTTCTTCGACTTAATGTAATCTCTATCGTCGTCTGAAGCTCCTTCAACTTTCTCATCTCTACGCTCATTTCCGCTGGCGCTGAGTCTCGGAAGATTAATATCAGGACCTTTGAACCCAAAGCTAAATCCTTTCCTCGTCTTGTTATCCTTATCTTTGCCATCATTACTTGGTGATTCTTCTTCTTCTTCTTCTTTTCCATGGCCCTTCAGACTCATGCTGGGTAGACTTAAATCTGGTCCCTTTAATCCAAAGCTGAAGCCTTTTCTATGTTTCTTGTCATTGTTTTTGTCATCGTCATCTGATTCTCTAACGTCCTCTTCATTACCATGAGAACTGCCCTTCAAATTCACGCTTGGCATACGAATATCCGGACCTTTGAATCCTAAGCTAAAATCTCTCTTGGATTTATCATCCTTATCTTTATTATCTTTATCAAATTCTTCACTGATTTCTCCATGCCCACTTTTCAGACTAACATTGGGCAGGCTGATATCAGGACCCTTGAATCCAAAATTGACACCTTTTCTCGACTTCTTATCCTTGTCTTTCTCATCTTCTTCGTATGGTTCCCTATTGTCTCCTTCACTGCCCTTTAAACTCATGCTGGGCATGCTAAACTCTGGACCCTTGAGTCCAAAACTGAAGCCCTTCTTTGATTTATCACTGTCGCTGCCATCTCCCTTTAAGTCTCCTTTATCCTCTTCATTTTCACGACCTTTCATGCTAACACTAGGGAAGCTGACATCAGGCCCCTTAAAGCCAAAACTAAAACCTTTTTTCGATTTCTTGTCTTTGTCTTTCTCGTCATCGCCCGAGTCTTCTTTCTCTTCATGTTCACGACCTTTCAGACTTATACTGGGTAGGTTAATATCAGGAGCCTTGAATCCAAAATTGTAACCTTTCTTGGCTTTCTCATCTTTGTTTTCCTCATCTGATTCTTCTTTTTCCTCTCTATTCCCGCGACCTTTCAAACTAACGCTGGGGAGGCTCACATCAGGGCCCTTAAATCCAAAATTAAAACCTTTCTTTGACTTATCGTCATCATCTACTTTACCGCCTTTTTCATCCTCCTGTCGTCCTTCATCTTCATGACTTCGACCTTTAAGACTCATGCTGGGCAAACTAAAATCCGGACCCTTTATTCCAAAGCTGAAGCCCTTCTTCGACTCGGTATCCTTCCCACGGTTGTTTCCGTCTTCGGATACATCATTTTCCTCCTTATTGCCATGGTTATGATCGACACTCATGCTCGGCATATTAACATCTGGACCCTTGAATCCAAGACTAAAGCCTTTATTTGATTTTCTGTCCTTGTCTTTGTCTTCATCATCTGATTCTCCTTTTCCTTCACGCCCACTACCTCTCAAGCTCATGCTAGGCAAACTAATGTCTGGTCCCTTGAATCCAAAGCTAAAGCCTTTCTTATCACTCTTGTCTTTATTCTTGCCGTCTTCGTTGTCCGAGTCTTCTTTTTCTTTATCATCTCCATGCCCATGACCTTTCAAACTCATGCTTGGTAAACTTAGATCTGGTCCTTTGAATCCAAAACCAAAACCCTTCTTGGATTTATCTTTATGCTTAGCATCTTCGCTTCCTTCTTGGTAATCTACGTCGATTTCACCAGCTTTCATATCAACAGTGGGGAAACGAATGTCTGGTCCCTTCAGCTCAAGATCTATGTCCTTTCTTAACCTAATGTCTCTGTCGGATCCTTCCTCGTGACGTTTTGTTCTGTCGTTTTCATCTTCTGACTCCTTTTCCGTCTCAGTTTGATCCTTCTCTCCGTGTGCCTTTAGAGTGATACCCGGCAAACTGAAGTCCGGACCTTTGTATCCAATATTGAAACCTTTTTTACTCTTCTTACCTTTGCTGTTCTCGTTATCTGAGTGATCTTCCTCATTCCCACCCCCTTCCCCGCGACCTCTCAAACTCATACTTGGCAAGTTAAAATCGGGCGCTTTGAACCCAAAACTGAAGCCCTTTTTGTTCTTTTTGCTCTTCTTCTTGTCCCCCTCATCGTCTGACATTTTCTCCTTTTCCTCTTCATTCCCACTCTCTTCTGCCTTTCCACTGTAATGTACGCTTGGCAGCTGAACATCAGGACCTTGTATTCCAACCTGGATGTCTCTCCTGTTCCCGGCGTCGGTCGTTCCTTGGTACTTGTTGCTTTCGTCTTGTGACTGTCGGTCATCTTCATTTCGACCTTTCAAACTGAAGCTTGGAAGGCTTATGTCAGGAGCCTTCAGGCCAAAGCCGAAGCCTCTGTTCTTCCTGTCACCGTCATCGTCCGAGTCACCATCAGCTCTGGCCTTGTCACGAGTCTCTATATCTACACTTGGTAGGGTAACCTCTCCAGGTTTATAGCTCAAATTGGCGTTATTCTGCACTTCCACGTCTATCATTTTACCATCAGTTTCACTGGCATTGTCTTTCTCAGTATTTTCCTTTCCTCTTCTAAAACTGAAATCAGGTAGGCTTATGTCAGGTTTTGTAATCTTGAGACCAAAGGCACTCTTGTCATTCTGGTCTTTGCTGTTTTCATTCGCGTCATTTCCATCAGTGTGGTTTTCCTTGTCCCCACTTTTGGCGCCTCCCCTGAGGCTGAACTGTGGCAGGGATAAATCTGGAGCTTTAAAATTGATGCCAAAATCTGATCCTGCTTTAGTTTTTGAGGAGGTTTCGTCACCACCATCGCCTAAAGTTCTATGCTCGAGGTCTATGTCGGGGCCATGGACGTCTGGTGCATCCATGTTCAATCCAATGGTATTCTTTGACTTGACTTTCTCTTCGTCTGAGGCGGCAGTGTGATCATCGCTATCTTTGCCAAAGCCCTTAAAGCCAAAACTGAAATCCATCTTACCCATGCCCTTAGATCTGGAGGATTTTTCATTCGCATTCGCTTCTGCTTCATCTACGTTCTCTGAGTCGGAATCTTGACCTCGGTCAAAACCTTTGAAGCCAAAGCCAACGCCAAACGAACCCTTGGCCTTCTGCTTCTCGTCATCAGTCTTGGGCTCGTGAGTGATCTTCTGGTTTACGCTACTCCTGCCAGACACCTCAACATCAGGAAGGGATACATTTATATTCTCTTCGCCCACTATTCCCATCTGTCCACCCTCAGGCATGCTCGGGAGCTTAGCACTCATTCTGTTACTCTCGACCTCCACGTCATTGTCTTTGAGCTTCATCTGCGGAAGCTTAATCCCGAACTTAAAACCGCTCGACTTTTTACCTGCGACATCCATGCCCTCGAGCTCCCCTGCATTCATGGATGGGTCAACCTCTGTCTCAAGGGTGACCTGTGGCTGTGGTAGGTCGAGCGAGGAATTGCTGACCTCAACTGGAGCCTTATCTCCAGCCTCCAAGTCCAGGTCAGGCATAGACACCTTACCCGTGAGGTCCGGCAGCACTTTGATACCGAATTTTAGCTTTGAGTCAGATTTTTCTGACTGAATCTCTGGGATATCAGTTTTTATCGTGTTTGAAAGTTGGCCCGCCACAGCGCCAGGAACGTCGATAGCACGTTCCGAGTGTCGCTCAGGAGCCTCCCGTTTGACGAGGGTAGCATCCAGCCTGGAGCCAGCTGTAGTTGCTGTGGGGAGACCAAGACCTCCGGTCATGCTGAGGCGCGGCAGCTCCATCCCGCCCACCAGGTCTGGACGGGACACCTCTGCCTTGCAGGTGCCAGCGTTCGAGACTCGCGCTGTTCTTACCCTCGACATGTCCGCCTTGCCGATCTGGAAATATTCAACTTGGTTTCAAACCAATTTTGTTCATGAAACTAAGTATTCATAAAAAGCCATTTGATATCAATTGCTCTACTGCCCATTATTGGCTGTTGTATAATTTCTGTAATGTATGATGATATGAGTCTAAGACATAAATGAAGCGTCTGTGTCAAAAATATCATAAAACTGATTCTTCTTAAGATCCTATTTCAAGTATGGTTATAACAGAGAGAGAATAACACAGTAAAATGAGAAATATGTGAATTACTTATGAATTTACAGGATGGCACTGTTAAACATGTGATAATGGCTAGTTTAGTATGGCAAAGCCAGGAATAAATTTTTTACCGCGTGTCTTACTTAGCACTAAACCGTGGCAAACAGACCAATGACTACTCACAATGCAGTTTTTAAGCTGCCTTTTGACTGATCTGCACTTGGTCATACTCAAGAATTATACCTACTGAGGAATCATGTAGCAGCCCAGCTACCTGCTGAAAGTTACTTCCCGAGCGATGATAGTAGCATGACACTGACCTAACTTGGCCAGATCATCAACGGACCAGTGACCTACAACGACCTACCTTGGCCAAGGCAACAGATCAGTGTCCCGCCTTGGCCACATCATCAACAAAACAACGAACTACCTTGGCCAGGTCGTCAATAGACTGGCTTCTGTAGAAAGGGTGGACTGGGCGGCCGGCAGAAGCAGTGGGGAGGCGACGGTCGGTGCCAGGCACAGATTTCTCCAGCAGAAGGAGCACCGGGTAGGGCGAGGCGTAGCTCAGGAGGGTGAGAGCGTCCTCGTACACCATGTGTTCCGTGCTCACCGCCAGGCCCAGCACACGGTCACCTGGTGAAAAAAACACCCATACACTAACTGGCTCGTGAACACTGCCTCCACTCCTACACCCACACTGCCCTCACTCTTACACACCTCTGTCTTCCCACACCCTCACTGCCCTCACTCCCACACACCTCTGTCCTCCTACATCTACACTGTGTTACAGCCACACATCTCTGTCCTCCTGCACCCACACTCGCCTTACTCCCACACATTCTCCTACACCCACACTGCCCTTCACTCTTACTCACCTCTGTCCTCCCACACCCACCCTGTCTTACTCCCACACGCTAATGTACTCCCACAGTTTATGGTCCCGCTCTAAAAAAAACATAAATCTACTGTGCTACACCATCTGGATATGATTTTTGATATATTGGTTTATATAAATGATACGAACACCTTACTGAGATAACATTAAAAAAACTGACTGACTTTATAAACAGTAAATGAGAAAATGGTATTTCTAAAATCAAAATCTATACCCATGAAGTAAAACAGAAAACAGGTACAAAAATGAAGAAGATAAACAGACTTGAAAGAAATTTTGGCTTACACACACACACACACACACACACACACACACACACACACACACGCACCTGCCCACATCAAGGGTAATATAAAATCGTTCATATAACAACAAAGGTATATGATTTACCATTTGAAGGAACTGACCAGAGCAATGTTATATAAGAAGTTTTTGTTTTCAATCAAATTAAATAACTTTATCATTTGTATTGTGATTATCATCAGTAAAAGAAAATAATGCAGGTTTTTAGACTGATCATGAATAAGCAATTTTTGTTCTCACAAACGTCTGAAATACTTTGAAATAAGAGGCATGATTTAGCTTTTTCCTAAACATAGTGTAAAAATCACAGTCACATATGGTTCGTTGTTGAGGTTAGTAGTTAAAAACCGGTTACAATAGACCAAGCGAGCTTCATCAACTGTCGTAGTGGACCGAGGGAGCGCGATCCAGCAGAAGGGAGTGGAACAGGAGGAGGCCCACCTGGGGAGATGGTGCCGGACTCAGAGGCGGGTCCGCGGTGCAGGACGTCCTTGACGAAGACCCCATCGCGCATGTTGCCGTAGATGTTGAAGCCCAGACCCGTGAAGTCATGGCCTCGCAGGGGCACCGCCACCACCGCCGGCTCCTGCAAACACCTTGCTCATGTCACAAGACCAAGTGTTACCAACACACACAACATCATAACACACTGCTATGACAATGTCGGGAGGAAGCAAACCAAATAAGGGGATATTTTTTTGTGTGTGTGTTGTAAGAGGTACAGAGAATCTGGGAAGGGTTGGCAACGTTTGCAGGTTAGGGTTTTGGTCATCTTCAGGAGCGGCCCAGGGGAAGGCAAGCTCACGTCAACCTTTATCAAGCTAGGTGTGAGCAGCAGTAACCTATATTTTCTCCCGTCCAACCTGACAATCCCATGTTGCTTTCCCATGTCGATATGTACAGCGCTTCAGAGAACTACCTAATGACCAAAGGCATAATAGTACCAGCTTTTTATTCACGTGACATTTCAGGGATTTGGCAAAAATCGTGTCACCACTGACACCTTGAGGACGATGGTACGACCCCTTGAGCACGACGGTACGACCTTTGGGTATGGTGGCCGGACCAAAGATCAGCAATTGTACCGTAGTCTAACTTAAGGGCTGTACGGTCATCTTCAAGGCTCTTACCGTACTCATGGTACTGAATTGGGTCATTGATGTGAAAGCTCTATCAAACGCACAACAGATGTTGACCAAGTGTCATACAGTGTGGGTATAGTCACATGACAGTCACGGGTTATCAACTCATACCCGATTAATGATCACTGGTGTCCGATTATTGCCTACATGTCCTAGCAAACTGCTACTATCCAAGTACTTATGAGAAATACTTACCGACGAGTGTCAACTGAACGGGTATATAACAATAATCACCGACTGGTTACATATGGAAACAAAGTATCTGTAAAAAAAAAATAACCTATCACTAAGTAATGATAACCAAGTAATAATGAATAATTTTTGACCGACTTCAGTTATTCCTACTGCACCACTGTCTCCCACGGTCAAACACAACAACAGGCAAATAATATTCACTGCACTGGCTCCCACGGTCAAACACAACAACAGGCAAATAATATTCACTGCACTGGCTAATGAGAGAGATTATAATATCCTCAAGCCATTATCACTGATTGAATGTAGTACATACATAGAGAATATAACTCAAAAATTATCGGTTGATTCCAAATAATCTGATTATCGACATGTAATCACGGATTTCCACACGGTAATCACTACTCAAAATAACCAACAATCATCAACCAATATCCAAAATTTATCGAGTAACGTCTAATAATATTAGCAGGTAAGGTGAAACAATAAGTGAGAAACCAACCCCACATTACGGTAAAAGAGAGGAGAGTCGGGCACGCGGGGCTAGACATAATTTGGGGATCCTTGAAAAAAAAAAAATCTACCCTTACTTGGCAACCCTTCCTACTGTGGTACTGGCCCTCACAACTGACGGCCAAATAAGACACACAGGACTAGATGCATGATTTATATTTATTAGTGATTATGTTTACGAGTTTATGGGAACCGCTAAATTACAGGCGAAAAAGTCGAAAGTTTGGTGTGGCAATGCACTCTCCTTGTCTTCGTGGTGACCATACAATAAAACACAACAGTATCTTTCATGTATAGAGTGACCGTCTTTACAGTCAATTATCTATCTGTGTAGTGAAATGTGCCATTATCACTCGCGTCATTCCTTGACCAGATACTGCGAGTCTATCTATATGGCCTCCACATTCTCGTATTGAATTACGACGACTCCTTCAGCCTTTGATATCTGTCTTCGCCGAGAATATATCCCTTCCTATTGGCCCTTTGCAAGGGTGTCATCATTACGTCACACGTCTCTCCATGACTTAGATCTTCGAATTTCTCGTCCATGAATTCCATGACAGAGAGACAGAGACAGGGACGGAGGGCCGTTCGTGAGCGAGGCTTAAGAGCGGTGCTTGCGGGGGTAACCCCAAGGTCAGCCAGGAAGCCCTAACCTGGTGATCCAGTGACCCTTGGGAAAGCGCCTGTCTGCCAGTGTCTGGTCGGGAGGGGCGTCTCGTCGCTCGCACCGCACCTGCCCGCCACCACCACCACCACAGTCTGGGTGCGATTACCCTCGGATACACCAGACGTAGCCAGTGTCTTTGGCTGGAACACATGGTCTTCCCTCAAAAGAATGAGGGTCAGAATATGGGTTGTTGATAGAGATACATAAGAGCATGGGCTCGCGTGTCTCTCTTGAGTCTATACAAAGGGACGATTGTGGATCTGTTTCAGGTCCAAGTATGACTGTGTCTTGTTTTCCATTGTTACGATTGTTGAGCATGAAGTGTATGATGGCCTAGCCTTTGACCTCACCCTCCAGGGTTAGTTCAAGGGCCATATCATCATACCAGGGGTTCTACAGTTGGGCTCAAATAGTCAGATCCAAAGAGTGCTAACAGGTTGTGCCTGTCATGGCGGGAGGTCAAGTGACAAGCGACTGTCGACTGACTCGTCTACTAATTTTTCCCACTGTCAAATTTTACCAGTGACCTCTGACCTTGTAAAGCCAGGATAACCTGACGATAATCAGTATCATTAGCGGAGGGCTGTTTAATGACCAACTGTTGTAGCCTCTGGCCCCCGGATGAGGGCAGACGACAGCCCAGGAGCATCATGGCGTCATTATCATTTGTGGGTTTCGGGGAGAGTCTTAAACTCGTGTTGCCCTGTGTCTTAACCTTGTTTGTATGTACTATGTCTTTACTCCTGTGTGTATACATACACAAAAACACACACTAGTTCTACACTCGTTCGGGCCCCATCTCTCAACCTCTCTTTCCTACAATTCTTGCATTAATTTACATTTCATGCATCCACTATTTCTTCCTTCGGCTTGTCCCATCCATTCACCACTCTACTGCAAAAGCATTCCTCTGCATCTTCCTACACTCTCTTCTTAGTTTTTTGTCAGCCCACAATCAGATCAGTTCCTCTCCATCAAAATGATTCTTCTACGTCGACACCATCAACTGAATGTGGATCTTGAAACCTCTCATCAATGCCCTTCGTCCTTTCTTCAAACGCAGGCATGTCTATGGATAATGACCTCTACCAATAGCATACCTCCCTTACTACTGGTACAATCTTTATTACCAGCCGCTGAACTCTAGCAAATATGCATACTTCCATAAGTGGGCAGACCAAATGGGTGACACATGCTCTTATCTACGTCTAATTTATGCTGTACATATCCTTCTGAATGTCCAAATATTTGTCCACGTACGTGATATGATCTTAAACATTCACTATCATATAGAGATTTCTTTACGGTTCTCTTTGTCAGGACCCTAGTGGTAGACTGGGGAACTTATAAGTTCCTTTCACATGAAGATTCCCTTAACTAGCCTTACTATCGTTGCACAACTCTACACTTTACGCCATTACACCCACACAGTGTTGCCCAGCGCACCCTCCTCCTCCTCCTCTCTGCACAACACTTACCTCTGCCAAAACACACACACACACCTTCCTGTAACCATATACGTTTACTGCTGCGTTGGTAAGACAATGTTTCGCCACAACCTGCTTGACATTTTCCCTGTGCCGCCTCTCGTGAAACCCTCCGGTTTTGGAAGCTCCGTGGGAAGCCTGTGTAAACTTTATCGTGGCCATCTGAAGACTTAAAAGGGGGTTGACGCATCTTCTTTGACTCCAGTGTGGTTTGATCGAGGGCTTATGGTCCTGAAGCATATTCCAGGATGCATGAA
>JAUUDZ010116954.1:6127-19339 GCA_032361705.1 Panulirus versicolor
CACACACACACACACACACACACACACACACACACACACACACATTAACTTAAGCCAGGTACCTATTTATCAACCAGACCCTATGGGAGTATGAACACCTGGGTTGGGTGTAGGCCAACTGTCATGCCCAGTATTCGACCCCATGCGGATCCGACCCCAAGCCGACCAGTGCTGACTAATGGTTAGGAATGCTAACCTCTACATCATGAAGACCTGTGTGTGTGTGTGTGTGTGTGTGTGTGTGTGTTCCATTCCAAGATAAGGTGCTATTCAGATTCTGTTTTCTCCTCCAACTTCCTTACATAAAGTTAGAGTTCATCCTTTATAACACAAAATATTGCTGTTGAAGAATCTCTAACAACAGTTTTTTTCCTGTGATTTATTTTTTGTCTTTTTTTTCTTGTACTTTTTGTGACTACAGCAAGACTGTGTTTAGAGTTGTGCATTATAATCCTCCAACTTTCTTTTACAGATGACCACAGATGAACTAGCTGATCATCCGACCGTCCACGTCCAGGTAAGTGAGGTCAATGAGGTCCTGAGGGACAGATGGTCCATGTGACCCTGAGGGACAGATGATGGTTTGTGCTGGACAGATGGTCCATGTGGCCATGAGGGACAGATGATGGTATGTGCTGAACAGATGGTCCATGTGGCCCTGAGGGACAGATGATGGTATGTGCTGGACAGATGGTCCATGTGACCATGAGGGACAGATGATGGTATGTGCTGGTCAGATGGTCCATGTGGCCCTGAGGGACAGATGATGGTATGTGCTGGTCAGATGGTCCATGTGGCCCTGAGGGACAGATGATGGTGTTGAAGACAGATAGTGCCAAGGGAAGAAAAGACGTAAGGATGATGGAGACGAAAACAAGTAGTGATAAGATAAAGGACTTCAGCGTTAGCAGTGTGAGACGATGGTCCTGAAGGAATGAAATCATCATTCAAGTTTTGTTGTGTTGGTCCCGAGTTATTTACATGTGAATGATGGGCAGACTTCCCCAACACCTTGGTCTGGCAGGTTCATAATGACCTGAGTAATTAGATCTTGATGATAAACTTTGTATGGATCACTGACGCCCATTCTTTAAGGTTATCAAACTTTAGGTAGCATATATGATTTCATAAGATTTATACGATATCCTTAAGATATCAAATAAGATAAACAAAAGTGTTTCATATTTGGGGAAAGATCAAGTTACACGAAATTCATTTAGCTTGACTTCTCTACTCTCCAGCGTAACTGTTATGGTAAAATATTAACTTTTTTGTGTCGAAAAGTAAGTTATTATGTCAAGTGAGACAGTCAAATACAGTCAGCAGTTTCACAATATGACACAGGTTAGTTACTGTCGAGCAGCTGTCAAATACTCATTATGTAATTAAGGTAACAGATATAGGTCTCTCACTGTTAAGAAAATGTCAGTTATCTATGTACGATTAACATATTGACGGATTATACTAGTAATGTGGATGATGCAAAACCTTATCTTGGTAGCTACAGTATGTGGTCTTTCCTTATGACTTCATTTGGTTTTCGTTTGTTGTCGTAAGTTTTCTTTGTTCACTGGACTATGTGAACTTTATCTTAGTATATGGTCTTACTTTGTTACGGTGTGTGGTCTTTTTTACCACTGTAAATAGGCTTTGTTGCAGCATGGTCTTTGATTTTTATAGTATGTGGTCTGTGTTTACCACTTCCTGTGTGTTTTCTTTATTACAATCTTTGTTACCGTTAGTCCTCAAGGTGTTGTGGGATCTTGTGTGTTATAATGTATTACTAAAGTAATCGTATCCACACCTATTATAACTAAAGTAATCGTATACACACCTATTATAACGAGTATGTTTAGAAAACCATAGAAAAGTTAGTTAATACATTAGGAAAGTCGTGATAACATGTAAACTTAGGTGACTCCTAAACTTGGACCATATAGAACAGTGTGTGATATACATCTGATGCTTCTCTTACTGGACGTCCAACACAGTAGTGTCGTGAGGGCTGTCACCTACTATGGCAATGGTCAGTTGTACAGTCAGTTCTCTTTCGTCCTTGAAGGTTCCTTCTTACTTGGTTAATAATAAGCGACATTTGTCAAGTTGAAGAAACAGAATTTCTAATGATCACAGATGAACCGCGGGGACTTTTAATCATATTCCATAACTTAATGCGTTCTGTAATGTTAGCACAAAATGCAAAACACACAAGAGCTAATTTACCGGCTCATGGTTAATGATATTCAAACATTAAATATTTGCATATATCATCCATCAACACAGTATATTACTTTGTGCCAGGGATCTATGAGAGCGTCCTTCAGCTGACTGCATAATCAGACAAATACATTCCTAATGATATCCAGTTGTACTCTCTCTCTCTCTCTCTCTCTCTCTCTCTCTCTCTCTCTCTCTCTCTCTCTCTCTCTCTCTTCACGTGACGTCACAGTTCCTGCTGAGCAAATGTGGGTTGCCAGCGTCAGTATGTTAGGTAACCAGGCTCAGGAGGTGACCATTACCATCTTGTAGGTCAACACGTTCCCCTAGGATCGTAGCATTCCTTATGTAATGTTGGCTTCTGTTATCAGTAATGCTCCTATCTTAAAGCGCGCGCACACACACACACACACACACACACACACACACACACACGTTACACAGTCCATCTTGGTGTGCAGCAGAAACAGTATAAGACCTGCCAAATACCAGGAGCATCGTACCTTAGGCTCAGCGACCCGTGGCGTTATTATTGTCATTGTGTTTCATGGTAATGATGCCTAGGGTCATCTGCCTGACCTACATACCATCCATGCTTTACCTTAGCTCAACAACAACTATAGACAGTTTCTCTTGACCATATGGTAACCACTTCTCACTAATGTTTTCTTCTTTGATGATTATAGATAAAATTTTGAAATTCTTTTGTGACCAATTTAGGGACCTCACTATTTTATTCGGCAATGAAACGGCCAGAGAGGACGCTATGCATTAGAGAACAGAGAGAAGCACCGAAACCATACGAAAGGAATTTAGAAAGCAAGATTTAGGCCACAACTTGTCAAATGATTTGGAGATGTCAAGGGCTATGACAAAAGTCACCAACATCCCTGAGAGAGGAAGAACAAAGGTCCCACACATAGGAGAGGAGATCACTGCGAAATTCATACTGGCGATCTGATACAAGGAAATGAAATTCTAAGTGTTTGAAAAAATGAAAGTTTAGGAGTTTGGAATGATTTGAAAATAGTGGAAGTAAGAACAATGGGGCGATGTTGGAGGGGTTAGAGCGGTTTTCTTTCTCAGGGATGGGCTGTACCAAGGTAGGCGTTCAAGCTGAAGGAAAAGTTTGGGTTTTAAGACACTCGAAAAAGGCGAGCACTTATTGGTGTTAGCTCAGAGGCACACTTCTTTAGAACTTGAGGAGGTATGCCATCTGAACCATACGCCTTGTCCACTAGGAGCTGGGAGAGTACCTGGAAGATCCCTTGTGAGGAAGATAAAGGGGATGGCATAGGTTCAGTGGGCGCAGATGGGGGAACATGATTAGAAACTGAATCATCCAAAGTTGAGTAGAAGGAAAATAACATTCCATAAACTGCGGCTTTACCAGTCGGAGAGATGTCAATAGACTGACCAGTTCGGAAGAAAGGAGTGAAGGTTGAATTACAGAAGTTGTTGGAAATGCTTCTGGTTAGGGACGAAAATGATTTGCCGGTAAGGGAAGTCAACACATTTTATTTTCATGAAGGCGCGCTTGACTTTGTGAAGAACATATTTCCGAGCAGAAATGAAAGTGGAGTGGGTTTCAGGTGAAGGGAAGAGTTTCTTGTCCCGGTACGCTCCGTCTCTGACGCATCAGAGTATAAGGAAATACAAAGGAATTCAAACGGCAAATGACCACTGGAGCCCTTAGAAGCTGTCTGTCATGTGGAAGAGATATGAAAATCATAGAACACTGTAGTAAGAGTAGAAATACGTGCATATTGAGGATAGATAAAAATTATAAACTCTTCATGTAAGTAAGTATAAATAGTGTCAGTCGTGGATGTGAAGCTAAAGATTTATCAGGTCCATTTATGGTACTACTTTCAGCCACTCTAACTGGTAAATGATTCCATATGTTAACAAGTAGAAACGATCAAACCTCCAGCGAGGAATAAAAGATTGAGATGTGATATAAGACTCGAACCCATTCCTTGCCAAGATTACTTCTGCTATCCGTTCAGCATATATATATATATATATATATATATATATATATATATATATATATGGCTGTGGTTGTTCAGTCATGGTCTAACAACACAACCAGTAAGGTGAAACTTTAGCCAGCTCTAGTCACTTATCGGCAGTTTTTATGATAGAATTCTCTCCGGTTCCAGCTATGCACAGACTGCCACTAAGACTGAACCCAGGCCGGTTCTACCCACGTACGGAAAACTACTGGGATAGAACTCCAGCCAGTTTCAGAGCCGTACTGGCAGCCACTACTGGGGAGCCCAGGCGCCTGCGACCTCGTCTTCCTGGATGGTCTTGGGTCCAGAACATGATTGTCAGGCGGGTTTTCTCCCAAGGCAAAGCATGAACCATAAACCTCTGGAAGGTAAATTGGACGTGTCCAACTCTGAACAGATGGAGTTCTGGAACTCTTTAAAGCCATTCACCAATGGCTGTGTGCCTCGTTACCTCCGTCAATTTCATTCCTTAGTGACCGTAAAGTTGGTATTAGATACCTCGCTTTCACAGGAATAGATATTTTATACAAGTAGTGGTATTTTCTGTAACTTCATCAGGAACTTATCGTCTCACAAACCGTGGAAATTAGATTTTCTTTATCGTAAAAGCCTAGATGGTAGCATCTGATAACGATACATTCAAAGATTATATTCCTTTACTGACGCTGAACCGTTGGTGTCCATATTGTTTATCAACTGTCGTATATGTGATCTTGTTTTGTATGTGGAGCAATTAGGTTATGATGGCGTCCCTCAGTGTATATTGTTTGGTCATAATGGAATATACAATAAATGCAACACAAAATAAAGTTAACTAACTAGAAGGTCACAGGAAAGAAATGGTGGTTGTGGTGGTGGTAGAGTTGGCACTGGTGGTGATGGTGTAGTGGTTGTGGTGGTGGTACAGACAGACGGACACAACGATTTACTGGTAAGAATTACATGGCTGCGTATTAACAATTTGAGCACATGTTTACATGTAAGGAAATCTATGCTTAGAACACGTCAACAAAAACATTAATTAAAGTAAAAGTAAAACTCTCACTAAATAAGAAATGTACACAGAGCATAAATTAAAGATAATACAGTGTAGCTTGAATTAAAAGTGAAGTGAACTTGGTTGTGACGTAATATAAGGGATGCCTGAGTTCCTCATTCTAGCACCACAGAGGAAGGGTTGGAAGTCATGTGAGGCCCGTGTTGTCCTAGCACTAACATCCAGCCGCCCTGGTGGTAACAGGTCACGATGTCGTGGCGCCTCCAGCAAACCATGCCCAAACTTGAGGCCCAGGTCCTCACGCCTCTGAGCAAGTGTAGTAAGCCGGAACATGTCGAGGGCATCATGACACCCAGTGTCCCAACCTGCTGCTATCTTCGTCACTCTGCGTTGAATCTTTTCAATTTGTTTCGCCTGCTGTAGGGTGAGGACAGCATGGATGAATGGAGAGCAGTACTCCAAGACGAGTCTAATGTATGTGACTCATGTAAGCTCTAATCAATTATTGTGGTGGTGATGCATTAACTTTTTTGAGGATATAGAGGATGTAAAGAAGCTTGGCTGCCCTTGAAGTGATGCTGTTGACATGATTTTGTCAGGAGAGGTAGTTGGAGATGGTGACCCACAGTAGTTTACAATTGTTCACCACCGGGATGCTGGTGTCTCCTATAGGTAGATCCGGACACATTTGGGTTTTTTGTTCGTGAACATGTGCATAACTTGGCATTTTTGTTTGTTGATAACCAAGTTGTTTTCTAAGGACCAAGTATGGAGATCTTGGGTGGGTTGTTGTAGGGTGCTCTTGGTGATTATTTCTTCCAGTGGACCTGCTTCATAGATCGTGAGGTGAGCAACATACTTAAGATGTCTATGTGAGTCCCTCGCAGCACCGCTGATCGTGGCCAGGAAGGCAGTGGGTCCACACACAGTACCCAGAGCGCACCACACTTTATTTTACTCCACTCACTAAGCTTCCCAGAGGGAAGGACCACGAACTCTTTGAAGTCGGTCATTGAGAAGCACCACACTTTATTTTACTCCACTCACTAAGCTTCCCAGAGGGAAGGACCACGAACTCTTTGCAGTCGGTCATTGAGAAGCACCACACTTTATTTTACTCCTCTCACTAAGCTTCCCAGAGGGAAGGACCACGAACTCTTTGCTGTCGGTCATAGAGGAAGCTACAGAACCAGCGGAGAAGTTTGGGTCGCAGTCCTGTTTTGGAGTCTCCGGATCACAATCAAGTGGTCTGTAAGATCAAAGCCATTTGAAAAGTCGTACATGACCGACGACAATAACCTGCCGGGTTTGTCAAGATCAGTGAACATGTCATGAAAGAAACGGACAAGATAATGGTTCAATAAGGGGAAAAATATCGGCCTTGATCAGTGATGCTACAAAGTTTTCAAGGCTGATGGGTCTGAGTTCATCTATGGTACTGGGTTAAGGTTTCTTAGGCACTGGGATAATAGTAGCTTGACGCCAGAGGGAAGGCACTTGGGTGAGAGGTATGGTAGTGGGGATGGTGTTGTAGTGTTGTGGTAGTGGTAGAGATGGTAGTGGTGGTGGTGGTGGTGGTAGTAGAGATGGTGGTAGTGCTGGTGGCAGTTTCATGGCAGAACGTGGAAGGTGAGCAGGTCGTCCTCGCCCACAGTGGCCTCATGTGTATTATATTCTGTATCGACAGACGAGTAAAGTTAGTTGTTGAAGGTGAGGTGCTGAGTCGTGCTTTGAAATGCCTGCCTCTCTCCCTCCGCTGCCCACACCTCCTCCATAGTCAGAGAGAGAGAGAGAGAGAGAGAGAGAGAGAGAGAGAGAGAGAGGATTTTTCTCACTATACACTTGTCACGGATACAACAACACAGCTGATGGCGTTCATCTGTACCAGACACACAATTACCTTGTTCAGCCTCTTATGACCTGACCTCAGTCCTGCCTATCATGACCTGACCTCAGTCCAGCCTATCATGACCTAGTATAATCACTGATGGCAACTGATGCGGGTGAGGAAGGATGTTCCACGTCAATCCATCCATATAAAACTGGTCAAAAATAAAGTTAGTGTTTAGAAGTGAATTCTTCGTCCATCCAAAATGTCACTTACTTATGATAGTCGCAAAATTTGTTGACACACATGGCAGCTTTGTGTGATTCTTTTTTTAATTGTTGCAGCTTGGTTCCCTATGCCTTACACCTGCATCTTTTCATTTGTAAGCTTCATTTCAGTTCCACAAACCTATACAGTGGCAGAATTTACAGACGGTTTTAAAATGAGCATTTGATTTACTGTTGATGTTATTGTCACATGCTGATTTGATAAAAGTAAAAAATGAACTTAAAAATTTACTTAAGAACCACAGAATACATGTCAACACTGGAATCCTGGGGTAGAGAACTTACCTGTGTAATATGCAGGACCTGTTGGTTGTCCTCCACTCCCCCCAGAGTCCTGGGGGCAGAACTTACCTGTGTAATATGCAGGACCTGCTGGTTGTCCTCCACTCCTCCAGAGTCCTGGGGGCAGAACTTACCTATGTAATATACAAGACCTGCTGGTTGTCCTCCACACCCCCCCCCCCCCCAAGAGTTCTGGGGGCAGAACTTACCTGTGTGATATGCAGGACCTGCTGGTTGTCCTCCACTCCCCCAGAGTCCTTTAGGCAGAACCTACCTGTGTAATATGCAGGACCTGCTGGATATCCCCCAGACACGGGCTCACCACACGGTACAGGTGTCAACAACACAACACTTTATAACATGTCCATAAACAACATCTCACCTTCAGAAGTTTACAACTTGAGCTCCCCCTTAAGTACAAAATGGATGGAGTAACTATATCACCATTGTCTTCATAACATTATTTTCATATGGTGAAGAGAAAATCGAAACATAAGCACGTTAATCAGATTTACAGGATAACAAATGATCTTCTTTATCACATTATCATAACTTTATCAGGGCACCAACCTTCAATGTCAGACTCCATCCACATCATTATTGTTATAACCTTATCAAGGCACCAACCCTCAATGTCAGACTCCATCCAAATCATTATTATCATAACCTTATCAAGGCACCAACCTTCACTGTCAGACACCATCCACATCATTATTATCATAACGTTATCAAGGCACCAACCCTCACTGTCAGACACCATCCACATCATTATCATCATAAAGTTATCAAGGCACCAACCCTCACTGTCAGACACCATCCACATCATTATCATCATAACGTTATCAAGGCACGTGTTTGTTATGTAGTTATAGTAAGGACTGAAGATCTCTGTTCCAACAGTAGACTCTTGAGATATAGAGGAGACATTTTATAACCTAGACAAGCTACCAGGGCCAGGGTTTAGAATGAGAGCAAGTACATTATCAGCTCCTGGACTGAATATAGCAAGACCTGGCGCTTCTGGTTCTTACTCTGCTATACTCTCTTACTTTCACTGGTGATTCAGTCCAAAGTAAGAGAGAGACATGTGGAACAGGAGAGGAGGAAGAAAATGATGAAAGCAGAAAGACATAAAAGAATGTCACTCTGAACAGTAGGTAAAGTTTAGACCTGTTCTAATGAGCAGAGGTTTCCACCACTTCGCACTTCCACTATATCAAGTGAGACTTGTCACTGTACTGCATTGTTTGAATGTGGATAACTTTCGTTATTTCTTTTATTTCATTCATTTTAGAAAATCTACACATAGGATATAATATACTGGTCTTATACAAAATAATTTCATTAACAATTTCAACTGTCTGTCAGCTACTTTAACTGTCAGTCTCTGCAAATAACTGTTCCAGTCAGTGACCGCTGCTCTCTCCTCGCGGCACTGCTTCCCAGTCTAACGTTCAGTGACCCTCACAGTCACTCTAGTTGACTATCACAGTCGTTTCTCGTCAGTTCCCGATGTTTACCACAAACCCAGGTGTTTATCCAGTTACAGAAAGAACATTTTCTTTCCCTCGGTGACAAGCCAAGAAATGCTGGTACAGGTTATGGCCAGCACCAAGCCCTAATCAGGCTGCCTAGTACACATTTATGGTCAGCAGCAAGCCTTATTCAGGTTGTCTAGTATACATCTATGGTCAGTAACAAGCCTTATTCAGGCTGCTAGGTACACAGTCATGGCCAGCAACAAGGCCTAATCAGGCTGCCTAGTACACAGTTATGGGCAGCAACAAGTCCCAGTAAAGCTGCCTGGTACTCAACCATTACCAGCAACATTTCAAAGTTCATATTTAGTTCATCGTATCCAGTGTCACGCTGACTGCAAAGTTAGGTAGACATTCTCATGGCAGTAAGGTCGGCTGGAGCTCGAGTCAACACAGTTTCAGATATATAACGCCGGCTGCTCTACTGGACCTCTCTACAGGTGCCGGTCAGGCAGAAGGTATTGATAACACAACTTTTGGCGGAGTTCGGAAAACGAAAAAAAATGGAATCTACTTGCTACAGGAAAAAAAAAAAAGGGTATGAAACAGTAGTCACGTCTGTGGTCACATAATTCTGCTTCATAAACCCGAACGAACATCAGAATAAACTAAAGAAAATTTCATTGCTCCGTAAGTGGCTCGAAACATACTGAAATTCTCATGGTTTATTTTAGAGACGCAAATGTTTAAAACATGTGTAGATAGTGAAAGCCTCTGCGATTCGTTTGCGAATCAACAAGTTGGGCCACATCTAAAACCAAAGACATCAGAAATGTTTTATGGTAAAGGAATAAAAGTTTCATCAATCCATTTGGGGATCGACAGAAACGATAAAAGTTTCATAGTCCTCCACTGGTTCAGACTAGGCTGTGGTGAAGGCTGGGTGTCGCTTGAATGTTGGGGAAGACTGCAGGCAAAGTGTCAGGTGCAGCTGTCTTCCTCAAGGACAACTTAGTGTCGGGTGCAACTGTCTTCCTCAAGTCATCCTTAAAGACAACTTAGATTGCCATATGTCCTTCAGGATGACAGCAGCACCTGCCACTTTAAGTTGTCTTCGAGGAAGACAGCTGGACCTGACATTAAGTTGTCCTTGAGGATGACTGCTGCACCTGACACTCTAAGTTGTCCTTGAGGAAGAGATGTTGCTGTTTGCAAACATCAACTTCTTCTTGAGGTAATAAAGCAAGTCTGTATGGTAGATGGGTCGTAGTGTCACCACAGTGGTAAGCGGGTCTTGATGTCATCACAGTGGGAGGTGGGTCGTGGTGTCACCACAGTGGTAAGCGGGTCTTGATGTCATCACAGTGGGAGGTGGGTCGAGGTGTCACCACAGTGGTAAGCGGGTCTTGATGTCATCACAGGGGGAGGTGGGTCGTGGTTTCAGCATATTAGCAAGTGGTCATGGTGTCAGCATAGTGGTAAGTTATTCTTGTTGTCAGGACAGTGGTTGGTAGGTCGTGGTGTCAACACATCGGTTAGTAGGTCGTGAAGTCAGCATAGCGGTAGATGGGTCATGGTGTCAAGTACGTAAGTTGGTCGTGGTAGCCACAGCTTTAAGCTTCGGTGACATGGGGTCTTTCCTCCTCCTGGCCTGGGAGGTCTCACCCTCTAATTTGCCACAGTTTGGTTGTCTTGAGTCTTATAATGAAAGGTCAAGGATATGATCACCACAGCTTAGTGGCCCTGACTCTCATAATGTAAGCTGAAGGATATGATTAACCACAGCTTAGTGGCCCTGACTCTCATAATGTAAGCCGAAGGATATGATCCACCACAGCTTAGTGGCCCTGACTCTCATAATGCAAGATAAAGGATATGATCCACCACAGCTTAGTGGCCCTGACTCTCATAATGTAAGCTAAAGGATATGATCCACCACAGCTTAGTGGCCCTGACTCTCATAATGTAAGCTGAAGGATATGATCCACTACAGCTTAGTGGCCCTGACTCTCATAATGTGTGCTGAAGGATATTATCCACCACAGCTTAGTGGCTACGAGTATCATTATTACTGACATTACTTACGGTTGTGTACATTACGCAACCTCCCCCCCCCCGCCCCCATCCTCCTTAATGGCAGTTGAACCCATGTAGAGGAGTTTGTTGACACTGGTGACGTCACAAGGCTGAGCCCCATTTTGCTCCGGCGCGTCTCATGTTGGTAGAGAAAATACCACAGAATTTTTCTTTTGCTTCCTTGACGTCTTTTTTATGTAACCTCAAGTTCTGTTTATCATCCTCACAAACTCTTTTCATGACATGTATTTGCCACACTGTGGATACACTAAAGGAGTCGTTTATCCTACAAAAGCTGAAGAAAATGACTGAGAAAATAATTCTGTAAATATAATTTCTTGTAATTTTCTTTCTCACACAAAAATTTTCTCCAGAGTCTGCAAGGATCTCCATGTTTACCTCCTGGGAACTGCCTCCCTCTCTTGGTAGGTGAATTCTGATCTGTGAGGTGGAAAAAAGCCGGGACCCAGGTACCCCAGTGGCTGTGGCCATCACTGTCCACCTACCACTGCGAGGTGGAGAAACATCAGGACCCAGGTACCCCAGTGGCTGTGGTCACCACAATCCACCTACCACTGTGAGGTGGAGAAACATCAGGACCCAGATACGCCAGTGGCTGTGGTCACCACCACCCACCTACCACTGTAAGGTGGAGAGTCAGGACCCAGGTACCCCATTGGCTGTAGCCACCACCACCCACCTACAACTGTGAGGTGGAGAAACACCAGGACCCAGGTATCCCAGTGGCTGTGGCCACCACCACCCACCTACCACTGTGCTGACTCAACCATAAGAATTGCTGGCTGTGTCTGTGCCTGGACGCAGCTGTAGGCGTGTGGGAATGCTGCAAGTGTGTGGGTGTGGCTGAGTCGTCGCTGCAGGTGTGTGATGTTGATTATAAGTTTATTGGCGTGGCCGCAGATGTGTTGGGAGAGAAAAGCACACCTGTGTCATGGACGTACATGTGTTGGAGAGAAGAGCACACCTGTGTGTGCCGCAGGTGTGCTGGAGAGAAAAGCACACCTGTCTCGTGGCCGCAAGTGTTCTGGGGGTAAATCACACCTGTGTTGAGGCGCTACAAGGAGCAACACATGGTCCCCTGGGAAAGCTGGACGCCGTGGCCGCCTGCTGCAGCAAGTCCCACAGTGAATATATGAATACATGATCAAGGCAAGTGGACTTTTATCCCTCTGCCTGTAATCTTCTGACCACCTGATGCTTGCTTTGTTTTGATCGTGAATAAGTTTTTCTATACATTATACTGTTCTGATGTTAGAGGACTGGATAATGATATGGTAATGGACAAAAGTAATCTAATATTTTCCTTCTGAGAACAGCAGAATAGGAAGACTCTCAGGATATATTCAGGAAGGAAGGCACAAGAACCGTATAGGTAATGAATATCATTAATCGTGAAAATATGAATGTTAAAATTCGGCGACACTTTGCTGACCGTACATGACCAGTGAGATCTGTATTATATTTGAAGTTTGTTTAATGTACAACAGCCTTGGCTGTTATAAGAACTGGAAAGACTGGATTCTTATAGATGCATGTATGTCGCTAGTGACGCTTTTATTCTTTACCAAAATGTTTTGTGACACTTTTGGGAAGTGATTTTTCTTTTGATATCTAAAATCAATATCATGAATTAGTCTGAAGGACGTGTACGGATAGATTGTTTCCTCAACACAGCAAATGTCCCTGGAATGACCCAGAGTGATCCTGCTGGACACCTTCGTTAGACCCAGCCCAGGAGGTGGAGTCTACGGCCACTGTCTGCTCTGTGGTACTGTCAACTTGTGCTGTGGTCCAGCCGGGGTCCAGCCGCCAGCACAAGGCCCGACAAGCCCTCTTCATACCGACTCTTCACACTCGGCCAGGAACATCCAGCCGGCCGTAGGTCACACACTACGGCATATATTTTTCATATCATTCTCGTCGTCATAGTGTTGACAGCTGCTACCGGAAGACTTGGTCATGAGTCTTGCAATCGGTTCCATCGTATTCACCTGCGAACTATTACTTT